>BQNB010002688.1:1104-122037 GCA_026074375.1 Tanacetum coccineum
AAACAACAAATACATTCAAATACAAGCATATTTTGGACATTTTTGATAAATTCAGGGTTTATTTTGATATAAAATGGATTTGTGTTTTCACACATATCAAGGGTCTCAAACGCCTCTCTACACCCGGTCGAGAAAATGAACAGAGTCTCTTTTTCGAGAAGATGGGTCATCGACCGGGCGATTTTAGGAAAATCTTAAATAAATCGACGATAAAACCCGACGTGACCTAGAAAACTCCGATTCCTTTGACGGACGTGGGAGGAGGTAATTTTACAATAACATCAACTTTTGTCCTATCTACCTCAATCCCAGATTTCAAAATCTTATGGCCGAGGACAATGCCCTCTTTGACCATGAAGTGGCACTTCTCCCAATTTAGAACAAGATTGGTGTCTTCGCACCTTTTGAGCATTTTATCTTAATAGGAGAGGCAAGGTAAGAAGGAATCCCTGAAGACCGAGAAATCATCCATGAAGACTTCCATTGTTTCCTCGATCATGTCATGGAAAATGGCCATCATGCACATATAGAACATGCCAAGAGCATTACATAAGCCGAAAGGCATACATCGATAGGCAAACGTTCCATAAGGGAAAGTGAAAGTAGTCTTCTCTTGGTCTTGCAGATCAATCGGGATTTGAAAATACCCGAAGAATCCATCTAAGAAACAATAGTACTCGTTCCCATCTAATCGTTCTAACATTTGGTCCATGAAGGGTAACGAGAAATGGTCTTTTCTGGTGGCATCGTTAAGTTTCCTATAGTCAATGCAAACACGCCACCCGATAACTAACCTAGTCGGAATTAACTCGTTATCTTCATTTGTCACAACGGTCATTCCACCCTTTTTGGGTACACAATGCACGGGGCTAATCCAAGGACTATTCGAGATAAGGTAAATCAATCCGGCATCAAGGAGTTTTACAACCCTTCTTTGATGTTGAACCGCCGGTTTAAAGTCATCCTTCATTAAGATTTTGTGAGTGCAAAATAGCGGGTCAATACCCTTAATGTCGGAGAGTTTCTAAGCAATTGCTTGCTTGTGAGACTTTAAAACCTTTATGAGGCGTTCCTTCTCTTCATCTTTCAAGTTTTTAGCAATAATGATGGGTAATTTATTGGTACCCTCCAAAAATGCATACTCGAGATGAGAAGGTAAGTCTTTGAGTTCAATCTCCGGGGGTTCATCAACTGAGGATTTAACGCTTTTAAGTTCTTCACATTTTAGGTCCTTTAGAGGGAGAGGAGAGTACGGGTCTTTATTTAACATTTCTTCAATTAGACGAATGTCTCCCTCTAGATCAAATTCAGCATCATCAATTCCTGGTGGAACTGAGTCACTTGCAAAACAAGCTTCAATTTCTTCTAAAATGAAATCACCTCCCTCAAATGGAGTAAGGGAAGGTGAAGATTTAGCTATGATTGGTTTAGAAATTAGAGTGGGATTGCCACTCTCAGAATTTTCAGAAAATCCTAACACTTCTTGAGAATAATCCTCACAAGCTATATCGATGACATCGATTTGGTTAATTGATTCAGCATCATTGTAGGAGTATCTTGAAGTGTTACCAACTTTGAATGTTATGGCTTTATCACTCACTCGGAGAGTTAATTCTTCACCGTAAACATCAATCAAAGCTCGTGTCGTCCTCAAAAAGGGTCTCCCAAGAATTATGGGAACTCAAGGATCGACAACATAATCAACGACTACAAATTCGGCCGTAAAATGGAACTTTCCTACTCTTACAAAGACATCTTCAGCAATGTCGGTTGGTCTAGTAGTAGACCGGTTCGCAAGCTCAAGAATCATTTGAGTAGGAGTAAGTTTGGGGAGTGAAAGCTTCCTCCATATAAAGAGAGGCATCAAGTTGATGCTTGCACCAAGATCAGCCAAGGCCAAGCATTCAGCTATCTCTGGAAAATTACATAGAATGAGAAATTTTCCAAGGTCTCCAAGTTTTTCGGGCCACTTTTTTTAAGATAACCGCCAAACAATTCTCATTCACCAGAGTATTTACTAACTCAAATAATTTCTCCTTATTGCTAACAAGATTCTTAAATGTGGAAGCGAATTTTGGCATATAGAGTAAAGCATCCGAGAAGCTAAGATTGAAGTGTAAGCTTTGAAAGATTTGAAGAAACTTCATCATTTGATGGTCATCTCTTTCTCGGAGCTTCTGGATATTAAGCCTCGAAGGATAAGGTAAATTCGGTTTAGGCTTAGGCGCGTTAACGGGCTCAAAAGTTGGTGCTTGAGTTTGGGTATCCGGAGGTTGGACTTTTTCGGTACTTGCTTGCACCGTATCCTTTGTCACCTCAGGTCCTCATTCCACCACCTCGGGAGGAGGAAAGAAAGGAGGAGGAATTGGAGGTCCATCGTAAGAAACACCATTTCGGGTGGTGATTGCTTTCAAGTCACCTTTCGGGTTAGTAACGGTATTGAAGGAAGAGAACCCGAAGAAGAGGCGGTATTCATTTGAAAGAAACTAGCCATCATGTTCTTAATGTCATTTGTTAATTCATTTTTGAAAGCATTATTTTGATTTTGCATTGTAGACTGCGTTTCACTTCTTAATTCTGATTTCAAATTACTGATATGATTTCTCATAGCTTGCATACTAGCCTCATTTGTTTTCTTAAATTTCTCCAAGTCACTCAAAGTAGTAAGTTGAGTTTGTTGAATCGGATCTTGATAAGACGTATTTCCCTGATTGAATTATTTCCTCGATTTTGGTTAAACCTTTAATTTTGCACATTCGGTTGAGCAAAACTGGGTGGTCGAAATTGATTAGCTACACTCTGAGGACGATAACCGGTATTTCCCTGATTGTAGTTCACTGCGGCTGCTGAAACATATCCTTGAATATTGTCTTAATAACCTGAAAAATGTTGCTATCGGTGGCAGGACACTGTCGGTAAGAATGAGCACCGCCACAAGTAACACAAGATTCCTCAACATCTTTTACGGAAGCTGGAGCTGGGGTTACTTGATGTTGTTTAAACATCGCGGTCATGGCACTAGTCACGGCACTGGCTATCTCTGAAGAATCGACATTACTTGCTTTCACTTGAGAAACAATCGGTTTGTTTCTTGAATTACGAACTTTTGATTTGTTTTCAATAATTTTCAACACGTCTTGAGCACTTCGTTCTAAAAGATTGCCACCGACGGCATAATTCAAAGAGTCTTGATCGGATGGGTTTAAACCATTGTAGAAGGTATCGAGTTGATGCAATTCAGTAAAACCGTGATGTGGGCATGCTCGAAGGAGATCCTTGAAACGGTCCCATGCCTCATAAAACGATTCATCAAAACGTTGTTAAAAATTTGAAATCTCATTCCGGAGATTTGTTGTTTTTGAGGGAGGAAAGAAATGGTTAATAAACTTGGAAACAAGATCGTCCCAAGTGAGAATAGAATGAGAAGGTTCTTTGTCGAGCCAAATCCGGGCTGGACCATCGATAGAAAATGGAAAAAGCATAAGCTTAATCGAGGACTCGGGCACATATTTGTACTTCAACGTAGAAGTAATCTTGTTAAAATATCGAATATGAGCATGAGGATCTTCTTTTTCAAAACCGAAGAATTGTTTTAAAGTTACAAGATTTATTAGACTATGCTTGAGCTTGAAATGCTCAGCGGGAATAGGTGGTACTACGATTTCCTCCGCATAACTCTTGGTGGGTGCACAGAGTAATTCCGCCATAGTACGTTGATCGGCCATCGTAACTACGGGTTTTTTAACATTGCGGATCGATTGTTGTTGGGAACAGTTTTTTTATTTACGTCTTATGGAGTAGTTGACGGTTCGACAATGGGACTGACGAATTATGTGCATGCACTAAAAACAAAATAGAGAAATTAAAGAAAAATATAACATGTTTTGTAACCGATAATATCTCGAAACAAGTTTACGGTTAGCTCTCTCTAGGAAAAACGTATTTAAAATTATTTAATTATTAATTAATAATTAAAGAAGCGGATGTGAAGGAGGGAAGAGAGGTGAAGGATCGGGCAAAGAGCGAAGCTCATTAAAAACCTTCTCTTTCGGGGGGTGGCTCTAGAAGTTACGTTGGAATCAACCCTTCTTCTACCTCATAGTTTGTTAATCTAAAGGTTTGTAGTCGTTTTTTTTTTACAAGTGACACAACCGTTTGTTTTTGTTTTTATTTTTATTTTTTTATTGTTGTATTTGTATAATTTATAATAAAGAAATATAAAATGATAATTCACGGGGAAGGATCTTCAAATACACAAATCTTCAAAACAAGAACAAGAATAATCGTTTACAACACCTCCCAGTGGCAGACGGCGCCAAAAAATTGATCGGTACAATAACATATTATTATATATATATATATACATATACATATATATATATATATACATATACATATATATATAGTGTGAGGTTCTTTTCAGAACCAAATGAATGTACAGAACTGACAGAACCAATCTCTACCGTTAGATCTGAAATCAATGGACATAAGTGATGGTGGCATAATGGTAAATAAATGAAACTTTAAGTTACATTTTTTAATTGATCAAAGGGCATTACAGGAAATTTGTATCACTTCCTAAAAAAACTGCCAAAACACCAATTTGATAAACTTGGTATCAATCCATACGTCTGTATCTTTTAACCTAAAAACTGCCGCCCCTCTCCTCCACAACCTCTTCCTCTTGTTTGTTATTCGATTGTAAAACTGATGAAACATATTCGATCTCAATTTCAAATACCATAAAAAACCATCAATTAAACTTAGCGGCAATAGGAGAATCGTAGGGTCGTTTTTTTTGGTGATTAATCGTGTATAGCCAAATCTATTTTCTTGGTCATCGCTATTTTTATTGGGATTTTGCTCAGTTGTGTTTTTCTATTTTATATCCTCATGGAATATTCTCCTCTTCAAATCCGGCTCGCATTTTCAAGACCACTGCTTTTCTAAATCGAATTCACAGGTTCAAAATATAGTGTTAAATTTATATATCATAAGTGCTTGCATTTTAATTTGTTGACTTAAAGGTACTGTTGACTTTTTTTATTGGATCAAGGTTGTATTTGTTTCTTTATTGGTGTGAATTTATTTAATTCTTAAGTATTTTGATTTGAATAAGTTATTGATGGACAAAAAGATTTATTTCTTCTGCTTGTGGTATATGTCTAACGAAAGAAGTTGGTAAGTCATTCTAATATGAAAACGGAATTGAGAACAACATTAATTGTTTAGTGGTATTGGTGTTTTATAAATTAATAACTCAAAAAAGCTCACTAACGTTTGTTGGTGCATATGTGTTCTCTACTGGTTTCATGCTCAAAACATGTTATTGATTTTGTGTTTGCAACGTAGTTTGGTTATGTGTATGTAAAGAGTAAAAAATGTACGTATTGTTGATCAAAACTCAAAAGATATCTGGATTTGTTTTGTGGTGACGGTTTTTGTGGTTAGTCATATATGTTTTATGCGTGTATATATGTGTTCTGCTAGATTATGCATATATGTAACACTATTTATTACGATTAAATTCTTTTGCATTATGATATAGAAATATATTGTGCATATGTGTTTTGTTTATGTTATGTTTAAATAATTCGTTTATTAATTGCTTGTGGTTACAGGTACGAGTATGATGAGCAATATGAAGAGTGCATGTGTGTTTTGTACAATTATGTTTAAATAATTTGTTTATTAATTGCTTGTGGTTACAGGTACGAGTATGATGAGCAATATGAAGAGTGCATGTGTGTTTTGTACAAACTATCAAGCGAGAAGATAGTTATGATAAAAAAAGTAAAGGGTAAAGACACAAGTGCACACAGTAGATACAAGTTCACATAAACTAACTTGAGTGCGTATATAGAAGGGTATATGGATGAACTCAATTGCACATATACATACCAGAACTAAGAATCTCTATGACGGGAAAATCGATATGGCATTATACGGCAAACACCTTTCGCAATTGTTAAAATATTAGTAGACACGTCTAAATTTTCGTTTATTAGTTAATCTTAGAATTTTTTATTTGAATTGTATATCACATGATTTTAGATTTTGTGTATAATATTTTGTTTGAAATGTACACGATAGATGTAAAATATATATGTTTGTCATTCCATGCACTTGTGTAAATATTTGTGATCAAAACACATTATAAGTTTAAGCAATTGAACACTAAAAATATATATAAAATGAAAAAAAAACACATATGCACGCATGCTGAAAAAATATTTAAAAAAATCCTTTAGGAAATAAAAAACGTTTTTTACTAAAAAAATTCAAAAAAAATAAAAAATAAAAATGTAATTTTACCTATATACCCTTTTGAATTAAATTAAAAAATATATATATTAAAAAAAATCTAATTGGTTGATGCTGGTTCTCGCGGTTCTGTACATTCATTTGTTCTGAAAAGAACCCTCACCTATATATATATAAAATAATAAAAGGCCATAGGCAAGCCACCTTTGTGAAAGAGCGAACAAGCTTAGTTGCATATCTAAATATTTACTTCCGGAAAGTATCGGATTGGAAAATCACCCTTAGGAAAGGATAAATATCAAATCGTATCCGGGTCGTTTTCCCAACGAGGCGTGAATTGAAGAATCGAGATTCGGTTTGAAATCAAGCGTTTGAATGTTTCAATGGATTTGGTTTGGTATTCTAATTCTATTAACGCAAAGGAAAAAAGTAAATTAAGGCAAGCAAAGCTAAAAATTAAAGTAATTAAAGATTAAGCAGTAAAACGATAACGGTAATTTAAAAACGCGACATTTAAGCAAATAACTCAAATTTTAACCCTAAAAATGCAAAATTAATTTCTAAAAGTCCTAAATGATTAAAAATAATTTTAGAAAAAAGAATTATATTTTTTTGACTTTATTTTATTTATTATGAATTAAAAACAGTTTTAATCTAAATTAATTATTAAAAATAGCAAACTAATTAATAAAAATCTGGAAAAATTAGGAAAAATACTTTAAACTATAAAGAATCTAAGAAAAATAAGAACTGGAAAGATGGCTGAACAAAGAAGCAGTTAAAAAGCAAATAAGCAAAACTGGAAACTTGTACTTAAATATTAAATGAAACAAGACTATAATCAAAAAAGACCCAAGGGCAAGCGATAGAGTGTGTGTGTTGTGAGGGTGAGGTCACAAGTTCGAGTCCTGGACCTTACCTTTTTGCAAAAACATTTTTTTTTGTAAATTTAACTTTTGAAAAAGCTAAAAATAGTGAAAATGAGCAACTTTTGTAAAAGCACTTTTATTAAAAACTTAAAATAAGCTGGTGAAAAGCCGAAGCCAAAGTCAGTCTTGGCATAAAAGCTTAAAAGCTTTTAACCAGATATGAGCTTAAGACTCTAAATTCTAGGGAAGAACTTGAATAAGCAAATAAGACCTAATACTAGACTTAAAAAGCAATCCTAAACCACAAATAAGCAAAATTAAATAAGCTAGAACACCAAAAAGTAGTTACACAGTTTAAGTAAAAATGTTAAGAAAAAGACTCAAAGACAGTTTTGAAAGCTAGATTTAAAGAGCTTAAGCTATAAGCCAGAAGTTAAGACCTAAAAACAGATAAATCTTATACAACAAAGAACTAGAATAAGCCAGAAATAAACACTTAATCACACTAAATAAGCTAGATAAAGGCTAATGAAAAAGCATATTTAAGTAGATTACTATGTTTTTGGTTTTTTTTAAGTTTTTATAAAAGCTAAAAGGCTACTTGCAGGCCTAAAAACAAGCTACCAAATGCTGTCTAAATATAAAAATAAGCTCAAACAGATTTAGAGGGTAACCTAATAGGCTTGTGCAAACAAATTCAGACCCTAGAACAACTTGATACCAGCTTAAATTCTAAGATCAAAAACTGTCTTTACTAACACTTAAGAAAATTGGACAGATTGTATCTAAACTTTAAGTAGCAATTGCAGGCCTAACACTCTTATATTCTAGTGCATAATGAACCATATTAGAACTAAATTTATACCTTAAAAGCATCTTGAAAGCAAAATCTAAAAATAAGTAGTTTGAAAAGCAAGAACTCACAGATTCTAAGATTAGATAGATTAAACCTTGAAAATAAGTTTTAACCTTTAAAAACTTTTGGAAACTAAACTAAACATCTTAAAAGAGCTTGTCAAAGTTGGATTTTAAGCCAAAGTGACTCAAGCAGTATTAACTTGAGTTAATACTGCTTGTGCCAAACACCCCTTTATCAAAACTAAATTCATTTTAAGCTTATATAAGACTGATTTAACTTTAGATTTTTGAAAACAGATTAATAACTAAGCAAATGAAGATCAAATAAGCAAGAACTACACAGAAATAAAGCACTAAAAAGCAGATTAAAAAGTAAACAGTATTTGGCTAAATTAGACAGATTTTAAATAAACACAAAAACAAGAGTTTTAAACATAAGAAGCATCAAATGCAATAGACAACATAAAATAAAGCAGTGAAACTATAACAGAAAATAAAGGATTGTTATAAGCAACTAATAAAAGCTAAAACGGATTTGAAGCTTATAAGAGAGGGAAAATGGAAAATGTACCTTAATCCCAGCTTAACAGGGGCCTCAGCATGATCTTAGAGCTATTCTACAAGCTCTAGCTTGTTAAAAACAAGCTAGTAAAGTCCATAAGCCCATCTAAATCTGGTTTATCATCCACATTAAGCTTATGGTAACTTTTGAGGTAATTTGAGTAACAAACTTATTCAGTTAGGCTATTAGTGAACTTAACTGAATAAGTATTAGCTTATTAAAGTAACAAGAGCTTTATTGAGCTTATTAAGTAACTCTTAAACTAATTTTTTAGATGAATTTGCATAAAAGTGAAATCAACACAATTAAGAGAACTGAATTTTTATTAATCTCAAAATGTTTACAAGCTTTTTCAAAGTAAATACAACAAGTAAAAGAAAGCAATAAGCTGCAAATTTAAACTGAAAAATTACAAATAAGTTAGAAGCTACTAAAAAACAGGACTCTTTGCTCCCTCATGGTTCCTTGGTATTTATAGCCCTCCAAATCAGCTTTTAGGGTTAGAGGAGCGTCTTGGTTCTTCAATCTTAGCCCTTAGATCAAATCAAATTTCCGTCATTTCATTTTGAGCCCTTTTTTTGGCTGCTTCCACGTCTCTTCCACTAGATTGCTCAATGGGGTTTCCAGGGTGGTCTGACTTTGTGTTGTACCCATGTTGCCTTCTGGAAATGATGGGAAGTACGTTAGATTAGGTGGGGGACATCTTGTTTATTCGTTGCAGGGAATGGGGGAGATGGATGAACAGTGAATGGCGCGTGTAATATAATTTTGACTAGGTTGACTGGATAAAGGGTTAACGGGTGTTAGGGGAAATATAGGATGTAGGGACTAACGGTGTAAATGGGTTAGTTACTAGCTGTGTTAGTCCCCAAGGACTAACGGTGTAAATGGGTTAGGGCTTTTGGTTTGGGCTTTGGACTTAAGTTTTATGGATTTGTATTTAAGGTTTTGTTAAAGGATTTAGGCTTTTGTTTTGTAAGTATAATTCTTAATGGACTTACCCAGCCCATTAAACGGATACGGGTTGGCCCATTAAAAATAAATACGCATTCGGCTTCGTTTTCTCTCGCTCTTTCCAGCCCGTGCTTAGTTTTGTCCAATTTGGCTTTGTTTTTTGTCCTTTTTGATAAATCTGATACTTGTACAATACAAATCACAAAATACACATATACCTTGTATTTTCTATGTATTTTTTGTCTTTTAAGCTCGTTTTATTAAAGAAAATTGATATGTAAAAAAACACATATCATGAATCCCTCCAGTTCTGGCTGAATCATGGAACAAAAATACCTAACCTTAACTGCCTTATAACTCCTTAAGAAACAACAGTTGGTCTGTCCTTTGGGGTATTGCCATTTGAGATCCATTTAAAACCATTGATAAAAATCAATCAACCGTGTCGAGAAATTCATTTAGGAAACATTGAGGTTTCCAGGAGTTACCAAAAAGCTCCCCTTACACATATGCACCATATTATGAAAGTGTTTTGCACATGCGAGGTTTGGGAACGCACTTATAGATTAAAGATCGTATCCGTTATTAATCCGTATTGATCACATTTTAATCACTATTATCCCCCTCAAAAATTGCATATGTGGTGATAATTTTTGACATATTAGTGAATTAAAAACAATTTAATGTCTGAAACATGAGGCTACCTAAGTATTGGGAGAACGGGAGTGCATGCAGAATGAACTTATAATTATACTCCCCCTCAATTAGAGAATAGAGTGAAAACTTGGAGAAGGGAGTTTATTGAGCACACAATTTTAGAGAAAATTTGAAATTTATCTTTTTGAGAATATCTTGAAAAAATGGTGCTCAACAGAAAATGATGACAGATTGATCGTATTTAAATTCATTTCCTTAGTGTTCTCTTGAGCATTCAAAAAACTTTAAATGCGTTTATATGACATTGCTCTAGACGGGAGGAAGATATGAACTTCTTGTGTGTAGGATAAATGGACATAAATGAACATTTTCCTTTCTTTAGAGTCCGAGTCCTAAGCTAACATTTACTTAGAAGTCGTAGAGAAAAAAATTAAAAGGACATGTTTTCAAAGAATTTGAAACTCTAGCTCGAACTTCATTTATATACCCGTGTTAATATTAATCAACATTTCTAGGTACGTAAATGTTATCGATTGTTGAGAGACATGTCGTAGAAGATTATTTTTGATATTTTTGATATTTTTGAAATTTTTTGATTTTATATTTTGCTTTATATAGGTTTTATGTTTTTATATTTTGCTTTTCTGATAACTATTTACAGTTGAGTAATGTTTTAGACACACAAAAGAAGATATGAGAGGATGTGTCTAAAAGCATTAAAACTTGAGTTTCAAAAAGCTCCCCCTCAAAAATTGATCCACTTATAAAGAATGATTCGAATTTTCAAAAGCAAAAACATGAAGAAGGGGAGTGTTTGAACACAAACTTTTTGAAAGATTTTGAAAATCCTTTTGAAAAATTCTTGAAAAATTGTGTTCAACAGTTTTGAAAACAAGAAGATTTCTCTTTTTTTGAAGGTAAAGCGCACTGAAGCGTACATCCTCCTTTTCTTTGAGGACCGGGTTATGTACTGAATTATACATAAGCCATTGACTTTAGCTAACAAACTTTGAATGTTTTGATACTAGCTCAAGACCGAAAGATTCTCTTTTCGTTGTTAAGGATTAAACCATGACACGTACATTTTCATTTTATTTGAAGGACCGAGGTTGCAATCTGACATTGATACAAGCCATTGACTTGAGCTAACAAACTTTGAATGTTTTGTTACAAGCTCAAGACTGAAAAGATTTCTCTTTTCGTTGTTAAGGATAAACGCACTAACAGTACATTTTCCTTTTATTTGAAGATCGGGTTGCAATCTGACATTTGATTACAAGCCATAGCTGAAAGCTCATCAATTGTCACATTCATTGTCTCCATGAATTTCTTTGTCCTTCGGTTTATACTCGGAAAGCAATGGAGTTAGCAGAGTATCAGACCAATTTTGATAACCTATCATAAAGAAAGATGAATTTGGAAACCGTTTTCTTGTAGGTTCTTGAGGGTTAGAGGTACAAGCCTTATCACCTTCAGAGGAGTCAGATTGACACTCGAATTCGCTGGTTGCAATTAATTTTCCTTTATGGTCAAAAATTCTTCCAGTTGGTGACCACCTAAGGCAAGATCTAGATGAACTAGGCTTAGGTGAAGCAAGTCTTTCTTTGGACCCTACCTTTTTAGGTTTCCTAACTTTTGGCTTATGTTTTTTTTTATTTTCAACATTTGAAACATTTGCATTCTTATTGAGAGCACGAGAATTCATGTCATTCACATAGTTGAGCACACAGACATCATGATTAACAGTAATTAAACATTGCTCTACAACATACACAAACAAAAAATAAAAAAAAAAAACTTCAGATTTGCATTGTCGAACAGCAAGCTTAATGTTTATTACCATGCATACGACGTTATGTTTCTGATTAGAAGAAAGACTATAAATTCCGTATTGGTTTTCTTCTTTTTTCTCATAACTTATTCGATGAGGGCAAAATACTCTTAGACTTAGAGGGGGACCCATTCCCACTTTTAGGATTGTTCATAGGTGTGGTCTTCAGCGTCTAGTAGTGCTTTTAAGTCTTTAGGAGGAAAAACCATTTGGATATTGGAGTTTACATCGTTCTTTAGTGATGACATGAGGTTTGTGATAACTGTTAGGATTAATGTCTTTATAACTTAAGTACTGACAGAGTACAATAGTTAGTACCGGCAACCCCCCCACCTAGACAGTTTATATTCTAGTACGACAGTACAAAGTGTTAGTATGTTAGTCTAGTTAGTACAGTTAGTAGTAAAAATAGTTAGTACCGATAAGAAAGATATTTAAAAAAAAAGGATTTATTTGTGAGATATTTGTGCCAGAAAGTCATTAGACTTTTAGGGTTATCCTTGATTATAAAAAGGAGTAACTATTGACAATCAGTTAGAAGATATTGTATATACGATTACAAATCATACAACATATATAGTTAGCAATCTGTAACTCTCAAGAACATTTTAAACAAAGTTGTTATTCTGTTGATCATTATTCATCTTAGTACTTGTGTTAGATTCCGCATTAAACTTATTGTATTTCAAGTCATTGTTTCTACATTAGTCAGGTTGTAATTTATACATCTCCGGCTATCATCCTTTATAGCTGCAAAGATCTATTCAGGTTTAAGGAAACACAATTGGTATCAGAGCTTGTTAGAAACTTTGAATAAGACGAACAATCAAATTAGTTAATTCATCTCAAAACAAACATTTAAACATGTCGTGGTACACATGATGAATCCCACCTCCACCACCACCTCCACAAGTAACACAACCAACAAAAACCAACACAACAAACTCCTCAAACAGTCTCAACCATCAAACTACCAATTCTCAAAAAGGGAGAATATGACATATGGGCTATGAAGATAGAACACTATCTGGCCCATACAGACTATCCAATTTGGGAGGTTATCCAAAATGGGAATGGTCCTGTATCAGTCACACTGGATACAACAGGACAGATTAAAATTTTGCCTCCTAAAACTGCAGAAGAGATGGTGCTAAGAGAGAGAGAAAGAAAAGCTAGGACCACCTTGCTGATGGCCATACCAGAAGATCATCTAGCTAAATTCCACAAAATGACTGATGCAAAAGATATGTGGATTGCCATAAAATCCAGATTTGGTGGAAATGATGAATCCAAAAAGATGCAGAAGTACATCTTGAAGCAACAATTTGAAGGATTCACAGTATCCAACTCAGATGGAATTCACAAAGGATATGAGAGATTCCAAAGTCTACTCAGTCAGCTAGAGATTCATGGAGCAGGTGTATCTACTGAAGATGCAAATCAAAAGTTTTTGAGATCTCTACCTTCTGCTTGGTTACAAGTTTCCTTGATCATGAGGAACAAACCAGGAATGGACAGTCTTAGTTTTGATGACTTGTACAACAATCTAAGAGTCTTTGAAAATGATGTGAAAGGCTCTACTGCATCATCATCCAACTTGCAAAATATAGCATTCGTCTCTGAAAACACCAACAGTACTAATGAAGTTAGTACTGCTTATGGTGTGTCCCACTCTTCTGGTCATTGTTTAAAGCATGAACAACCATCAACATCATCATATTCCTTGCTTGCAAGTCAATCTAGTTGTCCTCAACTGGATCATGAGGACTTAGATCAGGTTGATGAATATGATCTCGAAGAAATGGACTTGAAATGGCAAGTGGCAATGATCTCCATGAGAATAAACAAGTTCCAAAAGAAGACTGGTAGAAAACTACAGTTTGATGCAAAAGAACCTGTTGGTTTTGATAAAACTAAAGTGGAATGCTTCAAATGCCACAAAACAGGGCATTTTGCAAGAGAGTGTAGAACGAAGGAAGAGAATAGAAGGAGAGATGGATGGAATACTGGGAATAGAGAAGGGAGAAGAACTGGAAATAGAGATGAAAGCATAACTGGAAAGAAAGAAGAATCTAGAGCATTAGTGACAGTTGATGGAGAATGTGTTGACTGGACAACTCATTCAGAAGATGATGATAACTATGCTTTCATGGCTAACAACAGCTCAGGATCAGACACTCAGGTACCTTCTTGTTCAAATGAGTGCAAAGAGTCTTATGCTAACATTAAAAGACTGTATGATATTCAAAGAGAGCAACTTAGTGATGCTAGTGTTGAAATAAAAGCTTATACTCAGGGTCTTAAGAAAGTTGAAGCACAGTTAGTTGTCCATCAACAAAATCAACTTTGGTATGAACAAAAGATCAAATTTATGAAAATAGATTTAGATGATAAAACAGATGTTCTAACATACCATAAGACATTGTTGGCTAAAGCTCAAAAGGAAAAAGATGATTTAGAAGTAATAGTACACAAATGGAATCATTCTTCAAAAAATCTTGGTAAAATTGCAAATTATTCTATGAGTGCCAGAGATAAGTTTGGGCTTGGGTATGGTGATTATAGATATAGTGGGAATTTGAGTTATGAAAATGAAGTTTTTCAAAGTGTCTTTAGGTGCAATGCAAGTGATTATGAAAATCCACCTTTGCATAAAAGGCTTGCTAAAACTTGTG
The DNA here is from genome assembly GCA_026074375.1 of Tanacetum coccineum. Classification (NCBI taxonomy): domain Eukaryota; kingdom Viridiplantae; phylum Streptophyta; class Magnoliopsida; order Asterales; family Asteraceae; genus Tanacetum; species Tanacetum coccineum. The sequence continues at coordinate 15,775 of BQNB010002688.1, forward strand.
AAATGCAAGCAGTTCCTCCACCCATGACAGGGAATTATCTGCCCTCTGGACCTGATGTTGAAATAGATGACTCAAAATATACATATGGTCCAGAAAAGACTCGACCAAGTGAACCTGAATCCCAAACAAATGAACTTGATGCCTGTGACTCTAACATTAGTACAGAAACATCTGAATTAGTGTTTGAACCAGTTGTCAATGAATCACATATAGAAGTTCTACCTAAGGTTTGGTCTGATGCTCCTATCATTGAGGAGTATGAATCAGATAGTGATGATGAGTTTGTGTCTGTAAAAATAGAGGATCTTGATACACCTAGTTTTGCTAACAAGCAAATAAAAACTCCTAGGGAAAATGTTAAGAATCAGTCTACAAATAGTCAAAAACCTAAGGTTAACAACAAAGAGTTGGGAATTGAGTCTAATGAAAGAGCATGTTTTGTCTGTGGGAGTTTTAGTCATTTAATAAGAGATTGTGATTATCATGTAAAATTGGCTAAACAAGTTGAGCTACACAAACAAAATATGACTAAGGGAAATGATTCAAGGGAAAGAACCAACAAGATTTTGAGAAAACCAACATGGAACAATGCTCAAAGGGTAAATAAACAAAATCAGTTTGTACCCTTGGCAGTACAAACAAGAACTGGAACAAATCCAGTTAATGCTGCTAAGGCTAGCAGTACTAACAATTTTAGTACTGCTAGACATAGTGTTAACAGACAGACAGTACTAACTAGCACTGCTCTAAAAGTTAATACTGTTAAGCCCATGATGAGTGATGTAAGATCAGCAAATGTTTTCATAAAACTACTTCACCATCATGAAGACCTTTTAAAAGAACAACAGTACTAAAAACAAATCTTTCAATCCAAAAGGGTTATACTGCTAAGGTAAAAGAAGTTAGTACTGTTGGGGAAAAATGGGTCATTGCTGTCAAGTCCTCAGCAAGTTGTAAATGGAGTCGGAGAAAAACCTAGGATACCAAAAATAAATATACCACCCAAACTAACACACAATTAAGATGGCTATACTAGGCCAAAAGAACAGAGCATCTTCATTCTTTTAAAAAGATCCACTAGCATGACTCAAGCCTCCAAACAGACCTAAAAGGGACTCCCCTAAGATGATGACTATCTTCTTCTTGTAAGATTCATCTTAAAAACACACAGAACTTTGAACGAATCAAAGACGCTGAAACATCACCATTGATCAGTGCGGCAGTGCTATTTCAGCACATGACACTCGGTTGGTACAAGTCTTACCCTGCTGTACACTCATCCAAAGACTATCTTCCAATGGTGGCTCCCCTGTTGCTTTTGGAGTAGTCACTATGAAGGATAAATATCTTTCAACGCTTAGATAACACGAGATAAATAACTCACCCAAACCTGGTAAAGTCTACACAGATATTCTTTCTTCATCTGCACGGTCACACTAATACCCACACGTTATTCTTCTCTTAAACAGCACTCTTCTCATTAACTACCGTTACTACCAAAATACATCACAATTCTACAGAAGTCCTTACGTCCGACAACACAACATCCCTGTATCTATTCGAACCATACTGAAGGAACAGATGCGGTTCTCCACAACTGTTAATCTATGAAGCCACCTGCAATACGAAGGAATGCTCTGCGTACTTCTATCTTATATCTAATAGCGATCCATCACCTATCGAACTTATCACACCAGACGCTTATCACTGATCGAAAAAAACCTCAATATTACTTAATAGTCACCCGCCAGCACAAACAACCAATATGATTCTAAACACTTTCAATCTAATTAGACAGCCATATATGAGCAATCATATTCTCTCACCATTATGTGAAGCAACAGCCGAGTACGGTCTAGACTTATAGTATCATCTCTGAGTACTCTACAATCTTCGCGCAAAAAGGCTGTAGCACAACGGATCATGTAACTCTAACATTATGAGCATACGAAGTGCTGACCGGAACATATACGAGCAGGAGGCTAGAACGGAGCGCGCACGTCTCACATCAGATAGCAACAATATTATCTCTCTCACAAACTAATTCTCAAAATCTATACCTTGTGAAGGCGGAAATCTTGTATCACGGTTTCTACCAGACAAGATTTTTCAAAATGACCACCTCCACTTGTGTTGCTTGATCAAAAAGGAAAACAACACAAAGCTTCTTGTAAGGCCAAGTTAGTTAGCATTTATTAGTCAAACACCTACAACTACTTACATATGGGACTAGTTTGGACCTACGATCTGTCAGAAGCATAAACCATAAGAAGACCTATGTTAATGCGGTTAATCACTGATATTTTAGCAGATTTAGTTGGACTTTTTTATTAATAACTAAGGATGAAACAAGTATGTGCAATCCTTAAGGATTTTTTATAAAGACAAATAGAGAACTCATTGGACTCCAAAAGTGTCACTAAAAACAATCCTCTTAGATGTGAAAATCGGAACACGAGAATTTAAAACAACAAGGAGGTTATGAAATTATGAGTCTGTTTAAAAGGGACATCTCAAGAGCGAGGAGAATATAGCAATGCCAGAAACTCCCCAACAACATGGTGTGCTCGCGCGCTCACAGCAGCGACAGTTGCTGAGACCGAACAAAAGAAACAGACCCTTATTAAACAGGCAGCAAAGAACCATGCCTTCAGATTCCATTTTCACCTCAACACTTTATCTGGCTGTCAGCGCAGTAAGTACTTGCTTGCTAAGAGTTCTTAACATGCGATTGCAATTCTACATGCTTGAGACCACAACCCGAAGCCCTCATATACACAACCACCGCACACACCCTCCTCTACCCTCCCGCGAACCATTCTTCATCAACAGCTACGGTAAACGCAACAACCCTACATCTACACATCTCAAGTCCTGTTCTATGAACCATCACACACTGACCTTTATACAACCGCGGTGAACCCATTCTCGAACTCGAGCCATGCTAAACCATCTTGACACACACACCATAGCACCAAGCTTAGGAGCATAATATGCTGGAAACAATCTGATATGTAGCCTACACCTCAAAGAGCAAGGGTCTATTATTTCTACGTCTAAGCATTACACGCTTCACTGTCACAATCACAACACATCTAAAATCTTCTTTAGTACACCTACCCAAGATAGAGAAAGTACTTATCTCTCTCCATCGAAGAAAACCCACGCTGCCCAGCACAAAACAAACTTATCTTAGAGAACAAACCCCAATGCGTTGCAGGCAAAGGACCAAATTTGTCTTTTGACCTGTATTCATTGAAACTGATTCTATGAACGGATCATTCTCTATAAGTTACAGTTCACAGAGAAACCCCTCAAGTAAAACCCTTACATGTAGTCAACACGAATCTAAACAAGATTCAGGAGTATAAAAAACGACAAAAATTGATTCAGTGGAATTCTCAAACAAGAAAGCATGCTCTGAAAAACTTGATCAAGACTGCTTTGAACTACCATATGGCCATTCCTATTCTCTCCTCAAACAACCTCTTCTCTTCAAAAACAATTAGTAAAGATGAAGGTAAGTCAAGATGAAGAAAGAACACAAATCTATTTGGATGATCATCTTACTAGACATCAAATCCAAGAAAAGGAAGCTAATGAGGAACTTTAAGAGCTCTCAGGCACACATCATTGCGAGACAACAAGAAACTCTAATAAAACTTGGTAACTGCAAGCGAGAAAGCAGGCAAGTCCAGCAGTACTAACATTTTAAGTACTGTCTTAGCCAACACAACAAAAGCTAGCGGAGTAACTCTCAAACCTGTGTAAATAACATCGTTCGCTGGTACTCAACATGTTTTAGTACTGACACAACCAATTCTCTAAGAAGATGAACGATCCGAAATACCTCCACATTAGGAAATTCATCAAGATGCTAGCGTCTATGGCATCTTTACACATTCATCTTCTCATGACACTGATGATAGGGTGCAGGTGGCTTTGACTTCACTCAAATTTAAGAAACAGTCTTGCGTGTAGATATGATATATCCCATAATCCCACATATCAAAATTAATCTCCTTCTTCAATTCCTTTAGCACTAAAACTAAGGTAGATCAAAAACAGCAGTACAAACAAGAGGCCAACTAAATAAAGCATCGGGGAAGCCATAAGCTTTTGTTATTTACTGCTCTCAAAAGGCAAAGGCGATAAGCCAATCATAAGACTTCATCATTGTTTGCGTTTGCATGGATTTTTCTACACTCCGACATGAACCCAAGAAGCATCTCCCAGAAGCTCTTGAAGATGAAAGTTGGGTTTGATGCTAAGCAAGGAAGAGGTTTTGTCAGTTGAAATTCAAAAGGTTTTGATCTAGTAGAATTTTGCTCTTATCTGTAAAAGAAGGCTATCGTACAAAGAGTGGGTGTAAGTAGGAATCAAGAAAAGATTGAAAGAGGAGTGGTGTCGAGGAACAAAGCTAGATTAGTTGCTCAGTGGACACAGGCAATAGGAAGGAAGAGACTATGATGATAGTTTTTGCTCCTGTGCTAGACTTGAAGCCATAAGGATCTTTGTAGCATAGCACATATATGGGTGTTTATAGTTAAACAGAAGATTAGAAGAGTGCCTTCTCTAAGCGGCAACAGATTCGCACTTGCGAAAGAAAGTTAATATGAGTCTCAACCCACCAGTTTCCAAGATCTAAGTCACCTCAGAAAGTCTACAAAAGTTGGTCTGAAATGCATCATGCTCGAGCGCTCACACCCTATGTGAGGCGACTACATCAAGCTCCAATGTGAGCTTTGTGAGTAGTGCAACACCGCATATCCACATTTCTTGTTGAAGACATGCGCGAATACTATAGAAACGAGTGTGCAAACAGATACTAAAAACTCATATCCTAAAGTACAAAGCAACTAAACATTACATATCATTCTAAGTTCAAGTCTGAAGTGGATGAAACTTCACTCCTATGTGGGTCTTACACAAGAAGTCATTATACGTGATGTAATGAGTTTGGAGGCTTTGAGCGATGAATATAAAGTTTTCAGATGCAGTACAATGCGCGTGAGAGCGCACCACCTTTTCTTCTCTGGGCCTACAAAGTCTCAGAGCAAACAAACAAACCAAACTGGTATTTCTTCATAAGCATGGATAAGTATGTTGATGAAATCCTGACAAGAAGAGTTGCGACTTTGGCAAGTGTTAAAAGCTAGACTGCCAGGTTACACCAGATAAAGACTCAAGACAAGGCATAATTAGTCAAAGCCTGGCAATTCGATCGAGCGCCAGATGAGGATTGTATAATGCAACTCATTTACGACTCCAAATAATGACGCGATGTGAGTGCTCTCGCAATCACACAAATTTGCCTGTCCTAATAGTGTTTTGTGGCATGTTCCGCGTGTCGAGTTCTTATGAGTATCTCCTAAGAATTGCTAGTCATCACAACCCAAATTGACCGCCAAATCTTCAACTGCTGATCAAAAAGAATTTTTTCTCTTCGAGAGTACGTAAAAGGAGTTCGCTACAAAGCACCCAAAAAAGTTTGATGAGTGTAGCGCCATTAGTTATATGCCTAGATATATTCCTTCATTTCGCTACTCTTCGGAATCTCTAACTCGACGCTACATATGTGATTCTCTATTCGTGCTGGGAAACAAAACTTTGACACAGCGGAAATCCAACAAACACGGAGGTTGCGAGTCAATTTCTCTTGGCACAGATGACGTCTCATTACTTGGCTAAATGCAAAAAGCCACATTCCGTGAAAAGCACTCTAAAAACAAAGCAGAATATGCGTGTTCTGAGCAGCACAGTTTCGCTGTGTGGCAGTATTATTGCGAGGATTCTCGCACAAATCAATGTTAGACTATGGGTTTCAACTTCATAAACCACAAGATCTTCATAGATAATCTCAGAAACACGCACCACATTTTGCGCCATTGTGTCATCAAGAATCTCCAAGCGTCTATAATCATTCTCGAAACAAAGATGACATAAATGCACAATTATGGCACCACCTCTCATTCGAAGATGCCATACTGTGAAAGCTAAGAGTAAACTCATACATAGAGCTCTTCACAAGATATCACACAAATGACAATGTCTAGCGATCTTACAACCAACGAAACATATCTACTGGATGTTAGCGGCCGAATTACACAGTTCTTGGAATGTTTCAATAGGGATGAATTGAAACTCAAACATAAGCTAAATTGCGGTCTTAACAGAGTGGACGAGTGCAACATGAATGACGTCGCATTATATGGTGTAGAGAGACATGAAATACTGGGTACACACACCTTGACAAATTCATAACTTGCACTTTTCTCTAATAAACCCGCTAACCATCCTCTAACGAGCAACCTTCTACTCATCGACAAGACATTCAACCACTATACAACCAAGCATAACTAACCGTACCAATAAGTCGGTCTGAACACTTTCATGAAATAAAGAAGATTGTCTCAAGTTGTTCTACTGTAAATTAAGAGTAAGATACTCATATAGAGTCAACAGCATGTATGAGTAAGAACATGAGAATTAGTAGCTTAGATCCACTTCCAAGTAGTAATCTCATGAGCAGGTGTGGTTTGACTCCACCGAAAGTTTTTATAAGATATGTGCGTTAGATGTGTAGATAGGAATGGTGGCAAACAGACCAACTTAAAATAGCGTGAGTCACTAGGTTCAGAAGGCTCATGCGTAGTGAAGTCCAACCGTCCTTGGTATTTAAAGTTGTATGGATATAAAAATCTCAAAATTTTACGTATTTAATAGGAATTAGAGAGGTCACTAGGAAGAATTGATTGAAGGTACTGAAGCATTACATGCATACACTCACATTGCGTCTCACTATTTTCTGAGCTTCCTGAACAAAGTTAGTAACCCGATACAGAACAAAATGTAGCGTACCGCTCAGGGGCAAACATTGGTTTACCGGATCTAAGTAGACAATTGGAATAATACCGCCAAAATTCACTCTCAAAACAGTACAAAAGGTGTACAACATTCGAACGTTTTCTTCTATAAAATTAGGTCACCCAACCTATAAGCGAAACCGATTTACAATCTGCACACTTCGCTCAACAGCAAATCTCTCTAAACTAAAATCCAATCATTACTTTCACTTAAGCCCTCTCATCTCGCATACCGACAACTCTCATCTCTATCAAAAACAATCACTATCTGGCATCTCACTATGAGTCCTGTCCGCTCAATCACACCATCGATCGCATACTTTGGAAAATTGGAACGTTTTCTTTAAAATTAGGTCACCCAAACCTATAAGAATCCATCTCAATCGCACACTTACTCAAGCAATCTCTCTAACTAACCTTCTTCATTACAAGCCCTAATCTCTCTTACCGACGATCTCTCTCTTCTAAGCAACATGGCTGCTCTTGAGTCCTGTCCTAAGCACAACATGATCGCATACTTGGAAAAGACTGAAGGGAATGTCGAGTTTCATGAAGTCATTGATTTTCTTCAAAGAAGTTATATTTTTCATGCGCTCACTGTAAGTCCTGTTGTTTCAACCACATTCGTTGAACAGTTTTGGACGTCTGCCAAGTCCAAAACAATCAACAATGTAAGGCACATAACTGCCAAAGTAGCTGGCAAGGTTGTGTCTATCTCTGAGGCATCAATTCGAACTGATCTTATTTTTGATGATGCTGATGGGATAGACTCATTACCAAATCAAGCTATCTTTGATGCTATTCAGCTTATGGGATATGAAGGGGATTTAACTGTGTTAACATTTAATAAAGCTTTGTTTTCACCCCAATGGAGGTTTTTATTTCACACAATTAATCATTGTTTAAGTTCCAAAAGTACCTCTTGGGATCAAATTCCTACAAATATTGCCACTGCTGTAATTTGTTTAACAACTAATCAAAAGTATAATTTTTCCAAATTAATTTTTGATGGTATGCTTAGACATCTAGAGGCTAAGAAGAAGTTTGTCATGTATCCTCGTTTTATTTCTATATTTTTAGGTAAAAAATTAGCTAATATATCTGTACCTTTAGATCACTTTCCTGTAAATAGTTTAACTAGTAAAGTTTTTTCTTTTATGGTTAAAAAGGGCAAACATTTCTCAGGCAAAATTACACCTTTGTTTGATAATATGTTGGTCCAACCAACTCAGAAAGAGGGTACTTCTTCAGAAAGACTATCTGAAGCACAACCATCACCCTCTCCTGAACCCACTAGTGAAGCCCCAAATGAGTCACTGCCTGACTCATCTTCTGCTCAATCTAGTGAGGTACCATTTGAGCAACAACCTGACCATTCACCAAGTCCTTCACCCAGACCTTCACCAAACCCTTCCCCCACTCCTATTATTCCTGATTCAATTCCAGAACCTACTGGTGAGAATCTTGGAGATCATTCATTCAATGATACATCCCTTTCAGGGAATGAGGATGCAATGACTCTCCAAAATGTCTATGATCTTTGTATCTCTTTGTGTAAACAGGTTTCAGATCAAGCCAAGGAAATTAAACTCTTAAAGGCTAAGATCACAAAGCTCAAAAAGAAAGCTAATCCTGTCATCAAACACTTCAAAGCATATCAGAAGAGAATATCAAAGGAACAAAGACAACAAAGGAAAAGTCTCTCAAAGAAAAAGAAGGTGCAGATAGAGTCTGTATCCAAACAAGGGAGGAAGAATGCAAAAGGAGATGGTAAAGCAAAAGAAAATGCTCAAAGTGAAGGGAGGACAAAAGAAATGATGGATGAAGACAAAGAAACTGATGAAGTTGGACTTAGTACTGAAGATGAAGTTAGTACTGCTAAGGAAGGAGTTAGTACCGACTTTGAAAAAGTTAGTACCGACAGACCAAAACTTAGTACTGACGATCTCAAAGTTAGTACTGATGAACAAATGGAAAGTAATGATGATCAAGTTGATGCTTCTGAAGAGATCTTTGAAGGTACTGAAGACCAAAGGGAAGGTATTGAAGAGAAAGTTGAAAGTACCGCTGAGCAAAAAGAAAGTACTGAAGAGCAAACTAAGGAAGAAATTGCTACTCAAGCTTCTCAAACATCCACTCAAACACCCTCTTCTATACACCAGAGAAGATAGATATATAGAGAAACACCCCATCTAACCCTCACACGCACACTCTCACCCATTCCCCTCTCTATATAGACTCGCAAATCTCAGCTTCTCTAGCCCTTTCATCACTCACATCACTCGCACACTCCCACAAACTCACCCAACAATTCCCTCAATATATCCCACAAAAAACCTCACCACCCTCCCATCACTCACCTCCTATTCAATCACTCTCTGTTTCAATCCCATCCATATATCTCACTCACAAACCCCTAATATCCTCACAAATCATAATAAGAGTTTAACGCGCACTGCCATCTCTAACTACTTACCTACTCCTCAAACTGGGTGGGCTCATATCCTCTTCTCCCTATATCAAAATCTCTCTCTAAAATAGATATCTCCAACCCCAAATATCAATAACACTCCCTCCAATCTTTTACACTCGCTACAAATCCATACCTCAAACCTTTTATAGAGATATAGATATACTCACACTCACTCACATAATCTACCCAACCATCCATCACCCCAATATCACACCCACACACGCTCACATTGTGTGTCACACACACCCCTCAAATATAGAGACACTCTCACTCCACACACTTCATGAAAAACCACTCCCCACACCCACTGCTATCACTCACACTCTCTCTCACTCACACACCCCCCATAACCCCAACAATAATCTCTACACAACCACTCTCACTACCCACCACCACCACATTAAACAAGAATTACTAAAAAACCCCCAACCTTCTTAAACATCCAAACACTACATCTTAAATACCCTATCCACACTCTCCTCTTAACTCACTCACTCAATTAACACTCACTCACACACTCATTATCTAAACCACCACACCTAATCCCCAACCACACCTCCTCCTACATTCATCTTCACCCTCATCCTCACAACTACCACACACCAAACTACCATAAATAGAGATATAGTATAGACACTCTCACTAGATACTCCTCTACTCAACAAACACATCACTAAAAAGTAAATTACTCTATCCAAATCCCCTCCCCCATTATCAAACTTAACACAAACCCACACTACTTAAATATGAGATGTAAAAATCACTCACACCTTCCAACTCCAAAAAAATATATCCACACACCTCACACAATCATTCCTCCTCTATAAAAATTCCCCCCCATAGATAGAGATATATAACCAAACAATCCTGACGTACATACATACCTCAGAGAGAGATATAGAACCCCGATCTTACCCCCTCCCTACCATTTCCCCCCTCCCCAATATAAAAAAAATAAATACCCCCAAAACCAAAAAACATAATAATATATTCTCTCACATAACCCCCCACCCCTATAGAGATATATAGAATACCAACAAAATAACCCAACCCAATCAACAACCACTCAAACTCAACACTTAATACAAAAAAATAACCCCCAATAAACTACCATCAATTCACAAAACTACTGTATATAGACCTAAGGTCACATCACCCTAACTCCCTACCCTCCAAACACTCTGTTACAATCTCACACTAACCCACACCCACCTCTCTACTTCACTCTCTCTATCAACTACAAACCAACTTACTATATAATCCATAACACAACAAAAAATCCTACACAAAAACTACCAGCATGCATAGCGCGCTCTCATCTCATAAATGAAACTCATATCGCTCTCACTCGCTAAACACACTCTCTCTCACCTTTTTTTAACCTCGATCAACCTGTTGCCACTCATTCAACTGTAACATTTATCTGGCAAACAATTTACAAAATCACCCAACTCAAACTACGATCTATCATCACTCACTCTCTCTATCTCTCTCTACCTAATAAATAAACACAAAAACATTAATCCTCCCCCATATTACCCATACTCAACATAACATAACCAAACCATAAATACACCCTAGTAGTGTATAATAATACAACAACATCTAATCCCAATTTAAAGAATTTGAACACATGATTAAAGTATTAAAACATTATATACATCATATTTTCTTAATGGTAGGGGTTTCATCCCCCTTTATAGCTTGTGATCTTTGTCTGAGCAAGGGCACTTATTGGCCGCAATTGTTTGTACATGCAACAGCGCACACTCTCTCAGAGATGATAGATATTCTTCTATTGTAAACTGTCTCTTTTGCTCTTGAAGCTTTCAGTTAGAATTCTGTCTGCCTCAATTTCTTGCTTTTACATCATCAAAGTTTTTAATGAGAGCTTCATTAGCGCTTCCTTCTTCAGCAATTATTTTTTTTCTCTTTCAGCTTCATTTCTTCTTGGGATTCTAGGATCCTATATCATACTCCTTCATTTCTTCTCAATATTGTGTGTGTGTGTGTGTGAGCGATCGTCACAATTGTGGAATTATCTATCATCTTCCATTTCAGTATCATCCTCAATCTTCAATTTAGAGATAGAGTATATGGTGTCACCCTTTAGGGATCAATTTTGTGTGGAGAGGGTGCTTTCACTATAGCAGTGTTGAGTTGTAGAAGTAAGAGATTTTAGGCCCCCCCATCATGGTGTTGGGTTTTCTTATCCGGATCTACCAACATCCTTCCAGGTTCTACCAGACATTTTGCTCTTTCTTATTGAGAGAGAGTGAGAAGAGGAGCTTTGGCTTTTAGAGATCTCATGTTGATGAGGAAGGTGTAGCAATTGTTTCATCATCAGCCAAATATCACAGATGTTGGGTGTCGAGAGAGGATGTTTGAGAAGCTTGAGAATCAATTTCTTCCTTAGATTGGCTTTCAGTACTTTTATTTTTTGTCAGCTGGTACTTTAAACTTTCTCCTCAATACTCCCTTTGTCTTCAGTATCTTTCAAAGATCTCTTCAGAGCTCAACTTGTCAATCATTACTTTCCATATTGTTCATCAGTAACTAATTCTGAGATCTCTAGTACTAAGTTTTGGTCTTTCGGTTTACTACTCCTTTCTTAGCAGTACTAACTTCATCTTCAGTACTAAGTCCAACCTTTTTACTTCATTAGTTTCTTTGTCTTCATCCATCATTTCTTTTGTCCTCCCTTCACTTTGAGCATTTTCTTTTGCTTTACCATCTCCTTTTGCATTCTTCCTCCCTTGTTTGGATACAGACTTTATTTGCACCTTCTTCTTCTTTGAGAGATGTTTCCTTTGATGTCTTTGTTCCTTTGATATTCTCTTCTGATATGCTTTGAAGTGTTTGATGACAGGATTAGCTTTCCTTTTGAGCTTTGTGATCTTAGCCTTTAAGAGTTTAATTTCCTTGGCTTGATCTGAAACCTGTTTACACAAAGAGATACAAAGATCATAGACATTTTGGAGAGTCATTGCATCCTCATTCCTTGAAAGGGATGTATCATTGATTGAATGATCTCCAAGATTCTCACCAGTATGTTCTGGAATTGTGATATGTGCTTAATTACACATATCTTTTACCTCTAAAAACGAGCTTAAATGACCAAAAACAGACAAAAACTGCCAAATATTTGTATGTTTTGCATTTGTGTTGTGCAGGAACGGATATCTCACAAAAAGACGGAAAACCAATCAAAAAGCGACAAAATAGGACATGAAATGGAAAAGTGTGTGGAGACGAAGCCAAATCAAAGTAAAGTCTACTCCGAGAAGAAAAAGCAAAGAAAAATATAACTTGAGGGGTCAAAAATGCCAAACCCCTAAGTTATATTATCATATAACCTCAGGGGCTGATTATGCCAATTGGGAAACTTCATTTATGAAAGAAAGAAAATGGGAAAAAGAGAATGCCAAGAGGAAAGATGTGGAGGGGCCTTTCTTGTACACAAACCAAACATTCCCTTAATTCATCTTCAACCTCTCTCTGTCACAGCCCAACTTGTATACCTTTTCTTTCCCACTCTTCCCGCCAATACCAAAACCAGCCAGCACCCGGTTTTTGCTCCCATACTTCTCTGCAAAATCACTCAACACCCTACTACTACCCATCCCAGCTTTATAAAGTCCATGTTGGCAATCCCTCTCCATTCCCAAAGCACTTCGATGGCTGAGATTGTTTCCAAAGAAGCTCAAAAGAATTCAAAGGCTGGGATTTGCTTTAGTCTCTCCTCACACAACTAGCACACTTGGTTTTATCTCTCCAAAGAAGCACAAGATGGAAGTCCAATACTTCGGCTATATATATAGAGCTTCTTGTAAATCATCATAATCTATCTAGTTAGTTTTTAGTTTTTAATTTAACTTAAGCTTATTTTCAGTCATTTACAGCTTTTGCTTTCAGCTTTGTAACATTTCCAAGTTTTAATGCAAATTTGAGTTTTTAAAGTCACTTTGTAATCCCAAGTGTTATGTTTCTGAATTGAGTTGTTTTATGTTCAAAAGCTCTCAATACAGCTTGTTTACAAACTGTTTTAACTAAGTGAACTTAAAAGGTTAAGTAGTTAAGAGAATATCACACCAATCACTCTCAAATATACCTCAGCTTATGTTATGGATGATAAGCCAGTTTTGGATGGGCTTATAGACTCTCACTAGCTTGTTTTATGCAAGCTAGAGCTTGTAGATTCATTGTTTGACCCTGTTTTGAGCAAGGGTGTAGTAAGTCTCTCTTTTTCTTACTTATCTATTGCAGAACTGCTAGTTTACTTAATACAACTGTTGGTTTTAAGTTTATACTGCTAGACTAATTCATGCTTATTTAAGTGCTTATTATGGATTGAAAATTGCTTATAAGTGTTTTACTTTGTTATTTGATAATCTGTTTTTAATAATTTTGAACTAAAAATGATTTTTGGAAATGTTAAATGCTGTTTTAAACGAGCAGTACTAACTCCAAGTTAGTACTGCTAGTTCATTTTTAGAACAGCATTAACTTAACACTACCAGTACTAACTCCAAGTTTAGTCTGCTACGTTCCATTTTTAGGACAGTACTAAAGTCACACTAACTGTACTACTCTAGTTAGTACTGCTAGTTGCTCATTTTCTTGGATTTCAAATGGTAGACAGTACTAACTGACAGCTAACAGTTTAACTTTAGCCTAGCATGAGTACTAACTCCAGAAGTTTGTACTGGTAGTTAAATGTTAATATGTTGTTAGTCTGTTGTGTTTCTCATGTTAATTTAACTTAAGTGCATGATTAATTTGCTATTTAGATTTAGCTTAGTTATTTGTCCTGCTTAAGCTTTTTGAGGTTTATTTGTGCCTTAGTGTTAATGTTTTAAGTGTTTTTACCAATTCTAGCTTTTATGCTTGTTCCAGCTTATTTTCTTTGCTTGTTCTTATGTGCTCTTGCTTATTTTATCAGTTTTAAGTGCCAAATCATTCCTTGTGACATTCAAAAGAAATCTGTCAATCGATCTCTCGATGTTCCATCTCAGCTCAGTTGGGATTAGGACATAACGACCGGAGACATCTATAATGTCTATACTGCTTCCGGTTTTCTTGGTCTCGCGCGTTTTCGTCCCTTGTTGTGTATTTATACATATTTGAGGGGTTGCTTCGCGCGTAGTCAGTCGACTACAAATTGACTCTCAAGTAGACGAAACCCTATGTTGATCGAGTATAAGGACGATCAGTTAGGATTTTTCATAAACCCTAACCGAGCCCTATTCGACCCTCTTGGTCGATTAGGGTTTTACCTGGTTTTTGTACTTGCCTAACTTGCAATAGGTTTGTAGCCCTAGTTCTACATGTGCAATATTAGTGGATACCTGACGTAGTCCAAGCGGTCATCATCCCATATATCCTAGAAGTTTAGGTGAAGTATCAAGATCAAGAAGAAGGCGTTCCATGCAGCTGGCAAAGGTTAAACAAGCTTATGTATAGCAGTATTAACAAGTAAGTATGCTAAACACCCAATATACATGGTAGATTAGGTTATATCAATGTATAGGAGATCTGTCTAATTAAGGTTTGATATGCATGGCTTTCTCTTTTTATTTTCTAGTTGAGCATGTTTTATGAGTATAAAACCTCAAAGGGTATATATTATTGTAACTGTAATTGTGATTTGTACATTAGATTGTATGTGTATTTATACCAATTTCATGGCTTAGAGATTAAGAAACTAACACATAACCTAATGGGTACAACCCATCTATATATTAGACCGGCCCATCTAATCTAGTTTGGTCTAACACGCCTCCGCAAGCTAATGACAAGCAATAACCTGCAGCTTGGATCTTAGAAAGAGTAATCGAGGAGTTCATAATGGCTTTGTAAAGATATCTGCAATTTGATCATGTGTAGATATATGTTGAACTCAAAGATCTCCTTGAGCAACCTTTTCTCGAACAAAGTGATAGTCTATTTCCACGTGTTTTGTACGCGCATGAAAGATAAGGTTAGCTGACAAGTATGTTGAACCAAGATTGTCACACCATAGTATAGGAGTTGAAGATGAACGGATTCCAAGCTTATTAAGAAGAGCTTGAAGCCATGTGAGCTCAGCAACAGTGTTAGAAAGAGCCTTGTATTCAGCTTTTGTAAAGGAACGTGAAACCGTACGTTGTTTATGAGCGGTCCAAGATATAAGGTTTGAACCAAGATATATAGCAAATCCCCCTGTGGATCGTTGATCCTCTGAATCTCTAGCCCAGTCAGCATCTGATAAAGCTTCAAGAGAAGTATCAGGATTACCTTTCCATAGCACGTCAATAAAAGCTTGAAGGGTAGAACCAGAAGAACGACGTATGAGCATACCGTGTTTAACCGTACCATGAAGATAACGTAAAATCCGTTTAACTGCAGACTAATGATTATCGGTCAGAGCATGAATATATTGACATACATTGTTAACAGCAAAAGCTATGCCAGGATGAGATAGGGTAACATATTGTAAAGAACCCACTACTTGTCGATATTTTACTGGATTAGAGAAAGCGGTACTGTCATCTAAACTGAGTGAGCTCGAGGTAACCATGAGAGAAGACACGAGATTGCAGTTAGAAAGGCCAACACTTTGTAATAGCTCCAACATATACTTCTTTTGAGATAGGAGAATGCCAGACACATGTAGAGCAATTTTAATACCCAAGAAGTAGTTAAGTGGCCCGAGATCTTTTAATGCAAAAGCTGATCCAAGTTGACAAATTATATTATCGACAGTGCCCTTATTATTACTTGTAACAATGATGTCATTCACATATACCATAATGTACAAAACTGTGTATCCACGTGAATAAATAAACAAAGATGGATCCGTTTTGGAGCCTTTGAAACCAAGATCGAAGAGAGCCTTGGAGAGGCTCTCAAACCAAGCGCGTAGGGCCTGCTTTAAGCTGTAAAGAGACTTATGAAGCAAACATACATGATTTGGTCATTGTGGATCAATAAAGCCCGGAGGTTGTTTCATATAAACCTGCTCCTTATGATTTCCATGAAGAATCATATTCTGAATATCTAACTGGCGTAGTGGTCAGTTGTTAGTAACCGCAAGTGATTAAAACTGCCTCGAATTGTTGTCGACTTGACAACCGGGCTATATGATTTCATGAAAATACATAACTAGTTGATTGCCGAATAACCTTTGGCAACCAAATCTTGCTTTTGTAAAGAGTGGGATCCAGTATAATCTTGTCCCGTTTTAAAACTGATTATTCCCACTTACCATCAGCAACATTAGTATTAAAAGCTACGCGGTACTAAAGACCACATCCTTTTTTCATGGAGCTTCATACCTTCTTTAATAGCTTGACGCCACTCCGGAGGTTCGTGGCAACGGTAACGGGTTGGTTTCAGTATGGTAGTAGGGAGGACGGTAGCATGATTTGCAAAAGGATTGTAGGGAACTTGTTGTTTGGGATTTTGACAAAGATTTGCAGGACGTTGCCGATTGATGGGAGGTGGTAGTGGTCGTGGTGTGGGTGGTGTTGGTGTTGGAATCAATGTAGTCGATACGGGAGATGGTTGACCATTAGAAGACTCGGGAGCAGTTTGAGAAGTTGGACTCAAATATGAAACTAATGATGGAGATAAAATCGGTAAGCATGGTGAAGATGGACTTGGATGGTCAGTAGTAGGAATTACATAAGTTGATTCCGAGGAGTAATAGGGAGATGATTTTGAAGGGGGTGGGGAAGTAGATTTAGGGATATCGAAGGGAAATTATGCTTCATTAAAACGAACATGTTGAGCATATAAAAGACGATGGTAGAGATAATCAAGACAACATTATTCCATGATGGGGAGGGGCTATTAGCCAAGAAAGACACACGAAGTGGAAAACGGGAAATCTATTTCTGGACAACTGTATGGACGAAGAAGGGGGAAAACATATAGCACTCAAGGACACAAGAAAAGAGTTGTCGGAGCCAGTTTGATTATATGTTCAAAAGGTAAACTTGTTTGTCGATGTGCCGATTCGAGGGCATGCGGATTGATTAGTAAACAAAAGTATCAAAAGCATAATGCCCAAAACGTTTGAGGTACACATGACTTGTGCAAGAAGAGTAAGACCACGGTCTCCACAACGTGGGCGTATTGCGACAATTCACAAAGCGTTTTGTCATTATGTGAGGACAAAGATCGTCGGTGAATAATTCCTAGCGAAGAGAAAAATGAAGCTAAATTGCGAAACTCACCACCCTAATCGGTTTGAACATTCTTTAATCTGTTGTGAATTGACATTTAACCTTTTGCACAAATGATTTAAAAGTGGAATACAGATTAGATTTTTGAGCTAAATGATATATCACATGTATACGAGGATTTGTGATCACACACAACATAAAATATCCTTATGACCTTCAAAGTAACAAAGGTTACAAGACACAACATCAAATAAACCAAGTCTAAAATATTGTTACTTCAAAATCCAGATTCAAATAAAGGTAGTTTTGAATATTTTCGCAATGGACAAGAATTACAGAAACTTGACAAACTTTAATTTATAACGGGAATAGAAAAATTAGAAAGCATAGAACGCAAAAGACGTTGATGAGGATGTCCAATCCGTCTATGCCAAATGGTTGGGGAAGCTCGCACGGCCGAAAAAGATACTTTATTGATGGACTTTAGTTGAGGAAGAGTGATGGTGTAGAGACCGTGTTTACTGGGGCTGGTGAGAAGAGTGATGTGTGTGGACTCGTCCTTTACAACAAAATAAGAAGTGTAAAATTCAAAAAAGACATCATTATCATGACAAAATTTCTGAACAGAAAGGAGATTGTGGGAGATTTCTGGTACATAAAGAATGTTATTAAGAGAAAATGTTTTTTTGTGGTGAGTAAACTTTAGATGAAATAATATGAAAAATAGGAAGACCCTTACCGTTGCCAACATGAAGTGTGTCGTCACCATAATATGCCTCTGAATTGTCCATTGCTTCCAAATCAAGTGTCACATGACTATTTGCTCTAGTGTCTAAATGCTAATTTGCAGAGGCATTAGAGGATAGAACATGGGTATTTGCAAAGTGAGCGGATGGCCGAGTGCAAATAGTAGAAGGGTCACGATTAGGGCATTGTGATGGAATGTGACCAATACAACATCTATTGCAAGTGTCATACACTGTGTTTTGGGTGGATGCCCAATCAAATTAACGACCATTACCACGACCTCCATTGTTGTTGTTATCACAAGAGTTGTTGCGATTGTCATGGTTATTGTTATTGTTATTCATGTTGTTGTTTGATGGGCGAACACCATAAAAGGCTTATGGACAAGATGGTGCAATGGATGACACTTGGAATCCAAGAGCACTCAATTGAGTAGTCAACTCTGAAAGTTGAGCTTGACAAGCTTCTGGTATGCTTGGTGAGCCTACTGTGTAGTTTGCAGCAAAAGATGAAGTGATAGTCGGCAGCAGTGGGTGCACGAGTTTTTCAAGAATATAATCATGATCACTAAGGAGTGCTATGATGCTCGCTAAAATACATTTGGACTTGACGGGGAAATGATTGTTGTTTTAAGACGTTGTGTAGGATATTGGTATCAGAACACAATATTGTTCAGGGGTTGGCCTACTTTGTAGACGAGTTAAAGTAGGGTTCTAGTAAGAGAAATCACTTAGTGTGTGTTTGTAATACAATGAACAACCAACCCATTCCCATAGCTGGAAAGGGGTATAAATACATGTGTTTGGATGCCCTAATGGGCTATGGTATGGGCTTACAAGTGGGTAAAAGACCCGGCCCAATACCACGAGTCATATGCTTACGATTAAACTACGAGCTTTGCTATTCTAGACAATACACGGGGTGACCGAGTCTTTTTCTTAAACCTAACAATCTCCCCCTAAGGGAGGTCACCCCTGAAAATACAATTTGCATTCTAGCATTCTAAGTTTAGATCATCTGACTTTAGCTCGTAAACTTTGATTCTTCATTCATTGATATCTTTGTACATTATATGTATGATCTTAAGCTTTGTTCCTTAGACTTGTGTTATCTTTGAGCATTCTTTGAGATCATCAGCCACAGTACATCTCCAAATTATCCCTGTGGCAGTGTTTCCTCCATGTGATGTTGTGACCTTCGGATTGGCATGCTCACACTTTTCTGGATCATGATAGTACTCATCAGAGTTTTGATAGTCTGTGGTTAATAGTCTTTCAGTTTCATGACGTCTATTGATTAGAAACACTAAGTGTGAGCATGGTGGTTTGTTGAATTGACTCTACTGGAACGTGAGGTATCTCCTCTCTATTTTTACTTGAGCACTGTAATAAAACTAGTTAGCCATTAAATGCTTTAATGGGGACGAATATCGGCTTTGTCATTCGCACGAGTCTGGTTGGTAAAACCTTCGGATCCGTGAGGACTGACTTGTGATCAGGTAGATTCATCTTAAGAAGAATCTCCTTGACAGGATTTCTAGTATAAGTATTAGATCATCTAATGTACACCCATCAGAGTCCCTTTTACTTCATGTTCCCTTTATCGGAAAGTCTCAAGCAGGACAACACGATTATGAGTGAAATCGGTTAGTTATATACTTTTACGATTAAAGAGAAAAAATTGATTTGAAAATCATTTGTCGTGTCACTTGAGAATTGCTATTTGTCGTGGACACCATGAGAGTATTTTACTGGAACAAAATAAATTTCATAGAAAACATTTGTTTTGATAAGATTTCACAGCAATTGTGTCTCGAAAATCAATTGTTGAGGCACAACGAAAGGGTTTTCCAAAAAATATTCGTCAGTTCACTGCCTGGAACAAGTTTGATTCATAAAGAACTGCACCATTGTTGCTTTCCATTTGTCACAAGTTTGGCCCATAATGGATCTCACATGTCACCTACCTAGAGCTTGTTTGATGTTGGCTCAAGAAGGATTTCCATCTTCATTGTGAGTACTTTCGTATCACTCGGATGTTCTGGCAATACCACGAGGATAATGCGTAGGACTCTTAAGATCTTACATACTATCATAGTGTGTGATGAGCATGCTTTATTTGTATTAATCTCATGGCTCTAGACTCTATAGTGTACATTTGGTTTTAGTAGTCAAAGGCTGGAGCAAACTGCCACCTTTTCAATATCGTCTAACTCAGAGTGAGAGAGACGATAGAAATGTATTGATCTCTGTAACACCACCAAAATGGGTCGCAGCGGAATAAGGATCCGGGGCGTGTTACTTCAAGATCAACAACACAAGATTAATATAAGAACAACACAAAAGTCGTTTAAATTGATACATTAGATTTAATTATAAGACATAAAACAAAAGCATAAAGCTTTACTTGTTCTTGTTTAATATTACAAAATGACAACAATACATTTCCCAAAAATATGATGCAATAAATCTTTAAGTGTGCAATCCAAAAAATTTTAATCCAGCGATCCTTGGCCACCTGTGCCTATGGACTCTCTGAAAAATTGCTTAAAAACGTCAACAAATTTATTTGGTGAATTCATAGGTTTATTGTATATTATATTATGCTGGACAGCAAGCCTTTCCGTGATGTTACAACTATGTCAACAATCACAAAAACCAAAATTACTGTTGCACTTAGGATCATGACACTGAAGCTCAACCTATATTTGCTATTTTAGCAGTTATTTGCCACGTACAGATGTTGTAACCCGCTACATCCAGTCCGTCATGGTCACGTTCGTTCCCGGTGATGCTAATCAACCCAAACGGGTGAGGTTATATCCAATAGATCTATTTATAACATTCGCGCTCAAATAATGCAATTAACAACTACATCTTATGCAATTTGAAAGTTCATGATATTGGGCTCAGGGAGGGTTATCGTACTTAGGCATAATCACATATCATATATTTACAACACTTGCGTCTAATTTTTAATACAAAGCATGTTTTCATCAAATAATAGTTTAAATCAGTAGTAAAACTGTAATAAAAAGTGGTAAGGGCTGATGAACTCCTCCTTGGATTACAATAGTCCAAATAATCACAGATAAAACGTCACGCAAGACGATAGATGCAACCTATTTAAATTAAGGTCGAATCAATATTCAAGTATGTTGTCTAACAACAATGTTATAATCCTGTATAGTTATAATCGTACTATCGTTCGGGCTATCAAAATTGCAGAGGTCATGACATGAGTACGAGGAGTTAGGTCACTTTAAATCGTAAATCCGACAACTCGTCAATACGCTTCGAAGAAGCCTCATTATGAAATTTCCCTAGTAATATATAGCACTTTGATAATAATAAAATTTTATTTATATTATATATATATATATATATATATATTATTTATATATTATATTATATATATATATATATTATATATATATATATATATATATATATATATATATATATAGCGATATCACCATCTATTTGTTTAGTGAATTCGTATTATAAAGTAAAACGTTTATAATGACGCCTGTTAGTAAAAAATGACTAACTTTGTCGTTTTAAGCACGTTTCTCGCGTTTCGTACGCCCATGCTTTCGTATTTAGACGATGTGATTCATATAAACCACATTTTTAGGTTTTGAGATTCTATGATGAATAGTGTTTTTTACTGTTCACAACAGCTATAAAAATATTTTTTAATACTTTTAATTAACGTAAAAACCCGTTTCGTTCGTGATCTTATTGTTATGCTCTGTGTTTTAGCGATTCTTTCGAGCTCGTTTTGTAATTGAAAGTTTATCATATTAGGATTTTATAAAGTATAAGTTTCTGTGGTGAATAGTACTTTTTATAAAATTTGTTTTATAAAGTATTAACTATCGTAAACTTGTAAATAGCGTATCTTCTTCGTTATTAATCGGTTTTTCGAGTTCTTTATGACCCCTCGATCCTTGTGACATGTAGTATTTTATAAAATCATAAAACATATATGTAAATTTCGAATCTTAAACAGCCCCTAAGATATTTTTTCAAAAATGTGTTTAAAACTTGTTTTTATGATTTTAGAAATCTTGAATTTTTCATATATATGTTTTCTCTTAGCATAATGTCAAAACACTTATAATTTCCTTTTATAATCATATTAGCATCCTGATGCATGTAAATAAGTTCACAAAACAGATGATTCATAAGGAAAATATTCTTTTTACACTTTCAAAAGTACCTAAATGGTGATTTAGCTAAATTATAAATTTGAACATCTTAAGATGATCAAAGTGAAGACATAAAGGTAAATATAACGTTTCTATATTAAACTTGCTGTGATGTATGATGATGATCAATTCAACCCAAAACCCTTGGTTAGTTCAAAATCAAGCTTGCAAGAAATGAAATCCCTAGATTAGGTTTAAAAACATCTAATCTTTCTTCTTTGCTTCAATACTTGTCAAATGGTTATTCAACACTTCAAACACCTTGTAAGTATCTTCAGATAATATGATGTGAGGAGTACTAGTATGATCTTGGAAAATCAAAGATGGATATGTTTGTGTGGCTTAATGAGCGTGGGGAATATGGAGGGAACAAAGGAAGGATTTTGTGATTTTTTGATAAGAAAAAGCTGTTATGTCTTATATTGATACAAATAGGCATGGTATTTATTACTACTTGGAGAAGATATTTGTGTCAAGTGGAAGCATGCAAGGTGGCCAAGCTTATGGAAGAAGCTAGGGCTTATTTTGATAAGATTTGGCTAGTCATAGATGAGTCATGGTTCAAGTTGCATGCTAGATCTTTTAGGAAGATAATTGTGAAGGTTCCTTCGGTCCTTGTCCTATCTTATCTTCCTAGTCATACATACACGAAATTTATGTATATGTATAAGTTAGATATGCATTTTACCATTTATATAATGTATTCTTGCATTATTTGAAGTATAATGTAATATAGACTTGAAAAAATGTATAACTTATACATTGTAATTTATGATTTGAATTCCTTCATAATGAATATATATGAAGTGATAAATACTTGAAGTTTTAAATAAACTTTAAGTATTGGGTATAAATTTTTGGGTATTTGATGAAGCGTAGATAAGTTAACGTGCTTCTGGGAAGGCCTTTAACGTATTTTATCGCGAAACGGGATACACTTATGTAACAATTAAAATAAAATATGTAAATGATAATAAATTAACCCTCTAAAAATATTATATAACACTTGCTTGATGTAATCATTTAATTGTTTAATGCCGGTTACATTGTATGATCATTTCAGTTTTCGCAATTGTAGATTAAGATTATGTTTAAAAGCAAACGCGTACAATACTAAAAATAAATGGTTGACTTTATTATGTCATTACATTATCCCATTAAACACGGGGTGTTATAGTCTCCCCTGGTTAGTGAGCTTGTCCTTACAAGGCTTAGACGCAACACTGACTGTCAGCCCGGTCTTTAGAGAACAGATGTGGGGTATTTCTTCCGGAATCTGATCTTCGCGTTCCCCCCCCCTATGTAAACTCAGGACCTCTATTGGAGTTCCATCGAACCTTGACTAATTAGAGATAAGGCTTTCGCGTGGTAAAGGCCCGTTTTACTTCACGATCTGTTATGTGAATCTCTATAGGTCCTCGACTATAACTAGGCTTGACATCAAAATGAAGTCCGTCCAATGGAACGGCTAAGGGTTCGTCGGCTTGACACTTCTTTCAAGTTGGTCATGTGAAAAGTATTATGTACTGCCTGCTCAGCTCCTCCATGAAGGCTCGGCTTGTATGCAACGTCTCAACCCTTTTTATTACCTTGAAAGGTTCTAACAACCTGGGATTTAATTTCCCTCGTTTGCCAAAACGTACAACCCCTTTCCAAGGCAAAACCTTGAGCATCACTTTATCTCCAACCTCAAACTCCATCGGCTTACGCTTTAAATCAGCGTAGCTCTTTTGCCTATCACGAGCGGCTTGCATCCTTTGTTTAACTTGAATGATTTTCTCAGTCGTCTCTTGTACTATCTCTGGACCGGTGAGTTGAACTTCTCCAACCTCAGCCCAACAAACAGGCGAACGACATTTTCTACCGTAAAAGTGCATCAAAGGGTGCGAGCCTTATTGTAGGCATGATATACTGTTATGTATGAAAACTTCGACCCAATGGCAAATGTTTAACCACCAAACATTTCCAAAGTCGACACACAAGCACGAAGCATATCTTCGAGAGTTTGAATTGGTTCTCTGGCTTTGTCCTTCAGTTTGCGGTATGAGATGCCGTTATCAGTATCTTAACTTGTACCCAAAAGCTTTCTGATGGTGACCTCCAGAAATTCGATGCGAACCTAGGGTCACGATCACAAATAATCGAGACCGGTATTCCATGCCTTGTTACTACTTCCTTCAGGTACAATCTCGCTAGTTTCTCCAGAGGGTCAGTTTCTTTCATGGGTATAAAGATTGCGGACTTTGTAAGACGGTCAACGATTACCCAAATGGTGTCATACCCTTGTGATGACTTAGGAAGCTTTGTGACAAAATCCATCGTGATATTGTCCCACTTCCATTGAGATATCTCCGGGGTCTATACCACAAACCCGATTGTTCTCTGATTTGTTCGGCCTTGACCTTAGCACAGGTAAAGCACTTGCTAACATAGGGTGGCCGATATCAGCTATTCATATTGGGCCACCAATTTAGCTTCTTTACGTCTTGGATACATTTTCTCATACCTGGATGGTTAGAAGACTTCAATTTGTGGGAGTCGTGCATGATCACAGTCCGCAAATCGGTCATAACAAGGTAACCACTCCTGCCATTGAGGCATTAGGGTTCATCCGTACGAATGGTTCCAACTTTTCCGTCTAAGTGCCTTCTGGAAATTTAGCTATTTTCAATCAGATACCTCCAACATCCTCACTCTTGATGTACTTGGTTTCCGTTTGCTCTCAGTGAGCTTTCAAGATTTGCTTAGGGATAGATCCAAGCTATATAGTCATAACTAAAGCTCGAAACTCTTAACGGTGGTTCCCGTTCTTTCCTGTTCAAAGCTATAGCAACTGACATTTGCCTTCCCTAGTGTGATAACGAATATCGCAATCGTAATCACTAAGCAACTCATAACCATCGGTGTCTGTCCTCATGGTCTATTCCGTTTTGATTAAGAAATATGCTGTAAAACTCTTTTGATCATGTGAACAACGTTAAACCTCGGTACCATATAGATAGTGCTCCAAATCTTCAGAGCGAACCTCTACTGCCCAAGTTCCAGATCATGAGTAGTATAGTTCTTCTCAATGGATTTTAACTGGCGTGATGCATAATAATTCACCTTTTCCTTTGCTTCAACACAGCGCCCCTAACTTGATAGAGCATCGCAGTATATGATAAAATCTTCACTTCCATTTCGGGTGTTAAAGCCAGAAATTTATGCACTACACTACTTCCGCTTTAATAACTGGAACGCTGCTTAGTGTTGTCACCCCACTCAACTTGACTTCTTTTGAGTGAGCTTGGTCATTGGTTTGCGCGATCTTTGAAAAACTTCAATGAATCATCGATATATACCAGGCAAGTCCTAAAAACTATCGAATTTTTTCTTTTTAGTTGTGTCTTAGGGAGATGCACCATTCTTTAAAGGATTTGATCTTGCTGGATCCTCATGAATGCCTTTTGTTTCAATTCATCCCCGGAACATATGTGGAATATTTTCTGTGAACCGAGGAACTGTACTTTGGGAATCCAAAATTCGCACTTAGAAAATTTTGCATACAACTCCTCTTTCTTCAGCAACTCACAATATTATCTTTTCCGATGATCTTCGTGCTCCTATGCTTTTCTTGGATAGATCAAAATATCGTCAATAAGACAATTATGAATTTTGTCAGATAAGGTTTGCACACTCCGGTCAAGAGGTCCATAAACACAGGCAGGGTGCGTTTAGTTACAAACTAAATGGCATAAACTTGGTATCCATAATGTCTTATCGCGTTCTGAAGGCAGTCTTCGGGAGATGTCTTCTTCTCGAACCTCAATTGACGTGATAACTGACCTTAATGTCGATCTCCTCGTGTAGACCACCTCGACCCTTGTAAGTTGACGAATAATATGTCTTCAATTCTCGGTAGCGGATTTAACGGTTTCTTCACTGTTAGTTTGTTAGTTCCCGATATCTATGCAACATCAGTAAGATCCCATTCTTCTTCTTCTTGACGAATAGAACTGGGGGCTCCCCATGGTGACGAATAGGTCTTATAAAGACTTTGTCAGAAAAGATCTTGTAGTTGATCCACGAATTCTTTCATTTTGATGGGGCCAATCGATAAGTTGCCCGTACTACAGGTTGCAGCACCAGGTACTAGATCGAATGTGAAATTCTACTTGTATGGTATGTTGAAGACCTGGAAGGCCTCGGGAGGAACATATACTTACGAGGAAATTTTTTTGAAGATCGTACTTCTTGAGTTGTTCTTTTTGAATCTGTCTCCAGTCTCCTTGATGGTAATATGTGCCAAAAAGACGTGACATCCTTGTAGCAGATACTTCTGGGTCTTGGTGCACGAGATGATGTTTAATCGAGTCCCGCATTTATTTCTACTTCCGTCTCCATGAAAAATTAAGATTTTGCTTCCCAAGGGAATACGAACGATCTTCTTAGCACAGTCAATAACGGCTTGGTATTTCGTCAACCAGTCCATGCCAATTATGACGTCATAAGTACCCATTTCTACAGGCATTAGGTCGATGAAAACGGTTATGGTCAGGAAAATTTAAAGTTGGGCAACCCAGTTTAATACCGTATTTACCCTAAAAAAATTTTTTTTTATTCTTACCATCAGCTATTTTCAACGTTTATAACCATGATCTAATGTTGTA
Organism: Tanacetum coccineum; assembly: GCA_026074375.1. Lineage (NCBI taxonomy): Eukaryota > Viridiplantae > Streptophyta > Magnoliopsida > Asterales > Asteraceae > Tanacetum > Tanacetum coccineum. The sequence goes on from BQNB010002688.1 coordinate 42,891, forward strand.
GGGGGCTATAGTAATCAAGTACTAAATTGAGTAGAAACGAAACTCTTATCTTGCACCAGTATCAATAAAATGGAAGCACAACGGGGTGTTTATCGGAGAAACGTACCCGTCACAACGTTGTTGTCTGGGTTTTGCCCTGCAACTCCCACTGCATAAGCCCTGGCTACAGCGTTGCCATTTCCCTGGTTCTTGTTCTTCCACTAGGGGCAGTCCTTCTTGAAGTGGCCTGGAGCCCCACACTCAAAGCAAACGATGGCATTGGTATTTGCCCCTTGGGCTCTTAGGTTGTTGTTGTTACGGTTGTTGTTGTTATTGTTGGTTGCGGGTTGTTGTGATATTGTTATTGCGGTTGTTGTTGTTGTTATTTTCAGTTGAGGCCGGCTCCTAAAGGTCTTGGTAGGGGTGGCCAAATTCTTGTGTTCGTGCATGTTGGTATACATGGACCCTTATGGTTGAAAGTTACACTTGGGACATAGAGGTTTAGTCACTTATCGGTTTTCTTGTCTCCTGTTCCTGCAGCATAAGCCATGGCCTGTGTTCTGCGTTTTGTTTTGTGTTGGTTTTGGTTATATTGAGGAGTGTCCTTTCAAACTTCATCTTGTTTTCTGCATGTCTCTCAGCCAACAAACTGTTATTCTCCAATCCATTAATTCAGGTCACCATCTCATTAGCCTCCTGCATGGTTTTTGGCTTCGATTCCACAACAATTGAGTAAATCAGGTGACCATGGATCGTGTCGGGCAAGCCACCGACATATTTCTCAACTTGGTCTATTTCTTCTGGAAACATCCGATCGCACATTAGTCCTAGTTCTTGGAAACGTTGGCTATAGTATCGTTACCCTTTACCTTCAAATTCCACATTTCAAACTCCAATTTCTTAATTTCGCCCCTTGGGCAGTATTTATCTGTCATCATCTTTTTCAGTGTCCTCCATGGCATTGCATGGGCAGCTTCAGGAGTAGTGGTCTTAACGTAGGAGTTCCACCATGTAAGAGCATTTCCTTGCAGGGTACACGTAGCAAATTTGACCTGGCATGCTATTGTACAGTTGCTTATGCAGTAAACAGACTCCATCTTTTCAAACCACTGAGTGAGTCCATCAACTCCCTCAGTGCCCTTGAAGTTCAAGGGTTGGCATTTTAGGAAGTCCAGGTAGGTGCATTCACGAGCAACTTGCACAGGCCTTCTGGCACCCGTTCCTGAAGTATGGCTATCATCGCCATTTCTGGTTGCATCACGTGCTGCCAGTGCAGCAGTAATGCCTCCGTTAATCATTGCTTGAATTTAGGCATTGGTGACAGATGTAGTTGTATGAGTGTTTGTGACTGGTGTTGGTGTTGCACCTTGGTTTAACCTCGTGGTCCTTTTTTTTGGTGCCTTTTTCTTTAAATCAAAAGAAAACATAATACTCATTAGATTTCATAAAATCATAACTATGACATAACATATACACATTAAATAAAACGAGATCACATCACATAGTGAAATGTACAACTGTTATTGAAATTAACCATGGTATAACCAAATCGACATTCATTTATAATAAATTCGATTTCATAGATAACGTAATCCGTCCATTTCATATATAACTTGGAAAAACATACATGTTCGGTTCAGATACAAGATGATTACTACACTTAGGTTACAAGACAAAAGAAACAACCTAAAGCCATACTAGCCGGGATATACCCGTAACACTTAGTATGCTGTACAAGATAGATAATACCTGAACAAAAGACCTATACTGGGTAGCTAAACAAAACAAAAGATCTATACAGTCTGCTAGCTGGGAATAACCCATAATACTTAACAGACTGTACAGTAGCTACAGCCATAACCCCGTCTAAGAACTGCTACTGGCCTCCTCTGGTAGCTCTGGCTCTGCAGGATCCTTAGCAGGTCCCTGCTGTCTCTGCAGCTCGATCATCTGAGCCTTGAGGCTCTTCACTATCTTTAGGGTCTCTACTAACTGCCTCTGCCTCCGATAGTCTGCTTTCAGCAGATCTGTAATCACCGCCTGCCTCCTACGGTCTGCTGCCTGCAACTCAGTGATCTCAGACTGCTGAGCCATGACCGTAGTCCGCAGTGATATGCCCTCAGAATGTACCTGATCGCAGGCATCCATCGACCGTGCCCAAGCGGCACGAGATAATCTGGCCTCCTCCTCTATCAGAAGGGCAGTGCGTCTGTGGAAGGGCCTATCACTGTCCAACCTGTTGACTCGGGCTCTAAGTAGAGCTCGGTCATACCGTGCATCATCCAGCTGAGAATATATGATCTCATCCTCTTGGTCAACAGTAGAAGACAACTCAATAACTCTCTGGTTGACCCCCTCTAGGGTGGTCGGTGCTATCTCCTGGATGGCTCCTACAAGGTCATCCCATGTATCCCTAATACCATAGCCTAACTCTCTAGACATCCGGCGTCCTGGAGCGGCCTCTAACATATCAGTAAATCCATAAAGGTCTGCCTCAGCTGTGGTAGGTCCAAACTGCCGAGCAGCACCAGCTGCCGAACTCTCCCCGACCTCGTATCCAGGACCAGGAGTAGTACGACGCGGCCTCTTACGAAGCGGTAAACAGATCTCAGGCATCTCAGTCTCATGAACAGGAGATGGTAGTGCATCTCTCTGTCTAATCCCAGCAGCTCGGGATCCCAGAGATCCCTCAGCATATGTAGGGCCATTGGGTGGTGGTGATGATATAGGTAATGGCGGAGAGGGTATCTGAGGAAGTGGTGATGAGTATGGAGAGAGAGGTGATGGTGGTGGGGTAGGTAAGGCTAACAATCTCTCAGCAACTTCCTCGGAGAGGAACGGTGCTGGCGCCTGGTGTCGGATGGACATCCTAGCCGTAACGCGATAAGCAAGGTATGGGTCTCCTCTGTCAGCAGGATAGTCGGCTGGATCCTCCTCAGGATCCTCCTCGTCATCCTCCTCTGGTTCCTCCTCAGGGTCGGACTCTGGTATATACCCTGGTGACTGATGAGTAGGTGAGTCAGCAGCAGGCATTGGCTGTTCCTCAGCCGGGAATACCTCATCGTCCACTGGTAAGAACTCCGGGTAAACAGGCTCCGGAACAAATGGTATGTAAATAGGTGAAGGTGGTGCCTGCTCTGGCTCCTCCGGGCCAGGCACGTAGTCTGGTGATGGGGGTCCCTCAGGGCCAGGCACGTAATCCGCTCGGGGCCAGGTATGTAGTCAGGCGATGGTGGAACCTCATAAGCAGCCATTATGTAAGCATATGGGTCAATCTGCATCATTGGGTGGTCATTGATTCCTGGTGAACAATGTCTGAATTGTCCTCAATGGAAATGGTACTGATGTGTATGTCAAGTAGAAGCTAAGAATTGACATGATATATCTGAAATCAAAATAGCTTTTAGTATGTAGGCTATATATGACTCTTATTAGTAATATACATATTTATATTATAACCATATTTATCAATCATGAATATCAATCATGCATGCATTAGCCTAACCGACTAATGCACAATTAGTGTATGTATGTCCCGTGAAAACCCCTTTGTATGAATGCAATGTTTGAAAACGGTTATAGTCCAGCAAAAACATTTGACCTGGTTCTCTATAACCTTGGCTCTGATACCAATCTGTAACACCCCAAATTGGGTCGCAGTGGACATAAGGGTCCGGGGGGCGAGTTACTTCTCAGTTTCACACAACACAAGAATAATATATGAACGACCAAAAAGGTCGTTTAAAACTGATTTACATTGGATTTAATCAAGTATGTGTTACAAAATTTCCGAAAGATTTACTTGTTTACATGTTATTATTACAAAGATTTCCAGCCATACAGATACACAAAAGTAATGCGACTAAATCTTTAATGCATGACTTCATAATTATAACACTAATGTTCCCTTCGCACCTCGCTGCTTAATACCTCCTGAAAAAAACATTGCAATTTAAAAAACGTCAACATAAAGTTGGAGAATTTCATAGGTTTATGTAAATGTATATGCAGGGACCGCAAGACTTTCCCAGTGACTACATGCAACAGATGCAGAATCACAAAAAGTTATTTACGTTTTACATAAGCTCATGACCCCGAAGCTAGACATAATGAATACAGATTTCATAATTTTGCCTACATTGCCGTGATAAATGTTTCAAACCCGTAACATCCAGTACCGACATGATATACGTTCGTTGCAGCGATAGCTAGTCACCCGGAACGGGGAGGTCACATCCCAAATAGGATCTATATATAATCCACTCGCGCTCACCATTACAGTAATTGACAGTTCATGATTCAATGGTGACATAGTGGTTATCGCTACTTAGGCAATAAGTAATCATGATAAAATGTACACTTGCGTCCAATTTGTAAAAACATGCATACGTTTTTCTCACCCCCAAAAACTTGTTAATTAATAATTGTAAAACATCGGGCTATGAACTCACCCTCGAGTGAGTAAACTGATAAACAAAATTCCCAAGTAAATGCGTCACGCTAACGCCCGAATGCAACCTAGTTAATATAGGTCGAATCAGTATTCAAGTACGTTGTCTAACAACACAATGTATTATAATCCTATATAGTTATCATCGTACTATCGTTCGGGCTATCATAATTTAAGAGGTCATGACATGACGTACGAGGAGTTAGGACACTTTAAATGTAAATCCAACAAATCGTCATTAACGCATCCGAAGAAGCCTCATATGAAATATTCCCACTAGTAATATAGGCACTTGATAACTAATAACATATATTTCTATAAAGCTATATACAATCATCTATTTGTTAAGTGAAATCGTCATATTATACAAGAAAAATCGTTTATAATTTACGTCTTTAGTAAACAATGACATATCTTTCGTCGTTTTAACGCCCGCTTCTCGCGTTTCTTACGCCACGCTTGTTATTTAAGACGAGTGATCATAAATCAACATTCTTAGGTTTCTTGGAGATTCTGTGATGAATAGTGTTTTACTGTTCATAACAGCTATAAAATTGTTTTTATACTTTTAATTAACGTAAAACCCGTTTTTGTCGTATCTTATTCGTTATAGCTCCGTTTTTAGCGATTCTTTCGAACACGTTCTCGTAATTGAAAGTTTTATCATATTATTGATGTTTATAAAGTATAATTTTCTGTGATGAATAGTACTTTTTATAAAAATTGTTTTATAAAAGTATTAACTATCGTAAACTTGTAAATAGCGTATCTTCTTCGTTATTAATCGGTTTTTCGAGTTCTTTATGACCCCTCGATCCTTGTGACATGTAGTATTTTATAAAATCATAAAACATATATGTAAATTTCGAATTACAAACAGCCCCTAAGATATTTTTTTTTCCAAAATATGTGTTTAAACTTGTTTTTAAAGACTTTTTAGCTTTACCACTTTGTTACAAACCCATTAGAACCCTTAATATCTTATGTCTTATCCTATTAGGTCCATTAGGTCATGTTTTGTCCAAGAGAGTCCATAGTATCAAGAGCACAAGTCCTTGCAATACTTTCATATCTAACTTAATAAGAAAACTTTTAGAAACCCTAATTTGTTCATATATATGTTTACTCTTAAGCATCATGTTAAAACACTTATACATCCCTTTTAACATCATATTAGCATCCATATGGCATGTAAATAAGTTCACAAAATATTGACAATAAGTAAAATTCATTTTACATATTCAAAAGTATCCTGGTGGTGATTTAGCTAAATATAGCATATGAACAACTAAAAATCTTAGTTATGAAAAGGTAAGCTCTTATATATAACCTTGTGTGGATGAGTAGAGAAGAGAATAACAATCACACCCTTGTGATTAACAACCTTGGCTTGAAAATATTAGGTGAAAACCCTAATTTCAACCAAAAACCCTAATCTTGCAATATCTTCTTAAAACCCTTTCAAAGCTTAACCAACCCTTCAATTCTTTTCTTAGGAAACCTTTTAGTTTGATAGTAAAACACTATTATGGTGAAATGAAATCAAGCTATGGATTGTGTATTCAAGGGGTTTGATGCCGTGGGTTTTAAGAGAAAGAGGAAGAGAGAGTTTGTGATTTTCTTGTAAAGAAATGAAGTATATGATCTCTTATCTCACACATGCATGTGTATATATACTACTTGGGGATTCATGAAGATATTTTTGATGTCTAGTTGATTTATGCAAGGTGGAAGGACTAGGAAAGAAAGTGGAAGCTTACCTTGGATAAGTTTGGCTAGTCATGAGATCAAGTTGATATAAGATGCATGTATGAAGATATTTGTGATGGTTCCTTGGTCCTATCTTGCTTTCCTAGTCATATTACACGAAATATATGTATATGTATAAGTTAGATATGTATTTGATCATTTATATAATGTATACTTGTATTATATAAAGTATAATGTAGTATAGACTTAGAAAAATGTATAACTTGTACATTGTAAGTTATGATTTGAATTCCTTCATAATGATTATGTATAAAGTGATAATATACTTAAGTTTTAAATAAAACTTTAGTATTGAGTACAAATTTTCGGTAATTTGAAGAAGGTAGATAAGTTAACGTGCTTCCCGGAAGGCCTAAACGTATTTTATCGTGAAACGTAAACACTTAACGTAACCATAAAAATAAATGTGCAATCGTTTGTAATTATTCTCTAAAATAATATAATAACACTTGATGATGTAAAACATTTAATTGTTTTATGCCGTTTTACATTGAATATCCTACTAATTAATCATTTTTAGTCTTCACATGTGAGTGTCAACAATGTAAGAGCAGTTCCTTGCAGGGAAAATGTAGCAAATTTAACCTGGCATGCTATTGCTACAGTTGCTTATGCTGTAAACAGACTCCAATTTTTCGAACTACTGAGTGAGTCTGACAACTCCCTCAGTGCCCTTGAAGTTCAAGGGTTGGCATTTTAGGAAGTCCGGGTAGGTGCATTCACAAGCAACATGCACAAGCCTTCTGACACCCGTTCCAGAAGTATGGCTATCATCGCCATTTCTGGTTGCATCACATGCTGCCAGTGTAGCAGTAACACCTTCATTAGTCATTGCCTGAATTTGGGCATTGGTGACAGATGTAGTGGTATGAGTGTCTGTGACTGGTGTTGGTGTTGCATCTGGGTTTAACCTTGTGGTCCTTCTCTTTGGTGCCATTTTCTTTAAATCACAAGAAAACATAATACCCGTTAGATTTCTAAAATCATACTATGCATAACATATAAACATTATAATAAAACGAGATCACATCTCACAGTAAAAAATGTAAAACTATTATTGAAATTAATCGTGTATAACCAAATCGACATTCTTGTAATAAAAATTCGATTTCATAAGATAACGTAATCCATCCATTTTCATATATAATTAGAAAAACATACATGTTTGTTCAGATACAAGATGATTACTACACTTTAGGTTACATGGATAAGAAAATAACCTAAAGCCATACTAGACCGGGATATCACCCGTACACTTTGTATGCATGTACAAGGTGATAATACCTGAATAAAAGACCTATATGGGTAGCTAACTAAAACAAAGTCTATACAGTCTGCTAGCTGGGAATAACCCATATACTTAACAGGTTGCATTGCATAAGATACAAAATACTATATTAGGAGCTGCTACAAGCCTCTCCTGGTGCATCAAGAGTGCCGGGACTTTGCGGGTTCCATGCAGCCTCTGGAAACTCGACCATCTGTGTCTGTAGTCCTTTCAGCAACCTCAATGTCTTAGTCAACTGAACCTGTATCTTATGGTCTGATGCCAACAACTTGAAATTACTCTGTTCTGTGTTCTTGCCTGACTGTAACTCTGAAATCAATGCACTCTGCGCCACTACCGTAGTATGTAATGACAGAACATCTGAACGTGCATAGTCGCTAGCATCCATGGATAGCCCCCAAGCCTCACAAGCCATCTTAGCCTCTCTCTCTATCATTACTGCTAAACGACGATGAACAGGCCTATCCCTATACAACAAGTTGACTCGGCCTCTCAGTTGAGACCGGTCATCTTGAGCATCCTCCATAATACCATACATGCTGGTAGTCTCCTCCTCAACAATGGTAGCAAGATCGGTAACCCTCTGATTGACCCCCTCTACGGTGGTCGGTGCAATCTCATCGATGGCTCCTACCAGATCATCCCATGTATCCGTAATGTCATAGTCTAACTCCCTAGATGTCGAACATCTAGGAGGGACATCAACCACATTGACAAATCCATAAAGGTCCTCCCTCGCTATGGAGTAAGGGTCGTCCCTCGCTATGGTAGGTCTATCCTGCCTAGCAGCATCGGCTGCTGAACTCTCCCTGACCTCACGACTAGGGGTGGGAGAAGCAAAACGCACCCTCTTCCGAAGAGGTAAACAACTCTCGGGAATCTCAATATGAGTAGGGCTATTGGGTGGTGGTGATGGTATCTGTGGTAATGGAGATGATAGTGGAGTAAGTGGTGATGGTGGTGGGGTGGTTAAGGCAAGAAGCCTCTCGACCTCTTCCCTAGGAGGAAGTGATATGGATGGCTCGTCCCGGATAGATATCCTGGCGGTCATACGGTGTACAGGTGGGACAGAGTCGGCCGGAGCTGGGTGCTCCTCCTCCTCCTCCTCATCCTCATCCTCGTCCTCATCCTCTTCATCATCATCATCCCCATTAGCAGGGTTGTCAGCTAGATCCTCTTCGGAATCCTCATCGTCCTCCTCTGGCTCCTCCTTCGGATCAGACTCAGGAACATATCCTGGTGAATCTGCAGTGGGTGAGGCAGCAGCAGCAGGTAGTGGCTGCTCCTCGGCGGTGGAGTTTCTCATCCTTATTGTGGCTTGTACTCAGGGTAACTCGGCTCGGAACAAAGTCTAGTGGGGGAGGTGACTGCGGCTCCTCGGGGCCAGGTATGTAGTCAGGCGATGGTGGAACCAACCGGGGGCCAGGGTATGTAGTCAGGCCAATGGTGGAACTTCAATAAGCAGCCATATGTAGGCATATGGGTCCTCTGGAATCATGGGTGGGCCATTGATTCCTGGTTAAACCAATGTCTTAATAGGTCCTCAACTAGGAATGGATACTGATGTGTAGTAACTGTAGAATGCTCAGAATCTGACACGATAATATCTGAAATCAAAATTAGACCTTATATAGTATGCTTATATTAAGACTCTTATAGTATTGTTCATTTATATTATATCATGTATATCAATCATGAATATCAATCATGCATGCTATAGCCTAAACGAACCAATGACAATTAGTGTATGTTTTGTGTCTCGTTGAAAACCCCTTTGTATGAATGCAATGTTTGAAAATGGTTATAGTCCAGCAAAAACATTTGACCTGGTTCTCTATAACCTTGGCTCTTGATACCAATCTGTAACACCCCCAAATTGGGTCGCAGCGGAATAAGGGTCTGGGGCGTGTTACTTCTCAGATCAACAACACAAGATAATATAAGAACGACCAAAAAGTCATTTAAAACTGATACATTGGATTTAATAAAGTATGTGTTACAAAAGCCCGAAGCTTTACTTGTTTACTTGTTATTATTACAAAGATTTCCAGCCCATAACAGATACACAAAATGTAATGCGACTAAATATTTAATGCATGACGTTATAATATAAAACCACAATGTATCCTTCGCACCTCGTGCTTAATGACCTCCTGAAAAACATTGCATTTTAAAAACGTCAACATAAAGTTGGTGAATTTCATAGGTTTATGTAAATGTATATGCAGGACCGCAAGACTTTCCCAGTGATAATGCAACAGATGCAGACATCACAAAATGTAATTACGTTTACCTAAGCTCATGACACCGAAGCTCGACATAATTGAATACAATATATAAATATTGCCTACATTGCCCGTGATGATGTTCAACCCGTAACATCCAGTATCCGACATGATATACGTTCGTTTCCGTGGATAGCAGTCACCGAACTGGAGGTCATCTCTTAAATAGTATCTATCTAAAATCACTCGCGCTCACATCCAGTATTTGAAAGTTCATAATTCATAGGCATAGTGGGTTATCGTTACTTAGGCAACACGTTAATACTTGATTAAAAATGTACCACTTGCGTCTTAATTTGTAAAACATGCATTTGTTTCTCTCCCCCAAAAACTTGTAAATTATAATTGTAAAACTTGGGGGCTATGATCCTCACCTCGAGTGGGTAAACTGATATACAAAAATATCCTAGTAAAAACGCGTCTCGCTAACTGCGGATTGCAACTTGTTAATATATGGTCGAATCAGTATTCAAGTACGTTTGCTAAACAACTGTATATAATCCCTATTATAGTTATATTCTGTACTATCATTCGGGTTAATTATTTAAGAGGTCATGACAAGTCGTCGAGGAGTTGGACACTTTAAATCATAAATCCAACAAATCGTCAAATACGCCATCGAAGAAAAATGCTCATTATGAAATTCCCTAGTTATATAGCACTTCGATAAACTAACTAACATATATATTCTATATAGCTATATCACCATCTATTTGTTTAAGTGAAATCGTAATTATAAAGTAAAAACGTTTATAATTACGCCTTTAGTAAAAATGACATAACTTTGTTGTTTTAAGCCCGTTTCTCGCGTTTCTTACGCCCACGCTTTCGTATTAAGACGAGTGATCATAAAATCACATTTTTAGGTTTTTGAGATTATGTGATGAATAGTGTTTTACTGTTCATAACAGCTATAAAATCGTTTTTATACTTTTAATTAACGTAAAAACCCGTTTTTGTCGTATCTTTTCTTCGTTTTGCACAGTTTTTAGCGATTCTTTCGAACACGTTCTCGTAATTGAAAGTTTTATCATATTATGATGTTATAAAAAGTATAATTTTCTATGATGAATAGTACTTTTTATAAAATTGTTTTATATATGTATTAACTATACATAAACTTGTAAATAGCGTCATCTCTTCGTATTTAATCGGTTTTTCGAGTTCTTTATGACCCATCGATCCTTGTGACATGTAGTATTTTATAAAATCATAAAACATATATGTAATTTTCGAATTACAAACAGCCCCTTAAGATATTGTTCTCAAAATGTGTTTAAAACTTGTTTTTAGGACTTTTTAGCTTTACCACTTTGTTACAAACCCATTAGAACCCTTAATATCTTATGTTTACATATTTTAGGTCCATTAGGTCATGTTTTGTCCAAGAGAGTCCATAGTATCAAGAGCACAAGTCCTTGCAATACTTTCACATCTAACTTAATAAGAAAACTTTTAGAAACCCTAATTTGCTTATATAATGTTTACTCTTAAGCATCATGTTAAAACACTTATACATCCCTTTTAACATCATATTATCATTCTAATGGCAATGTAAAATAAGTTAACAAAACTTTGACAATAAGTAAAAATTTCATTTTACATATTTAAAAAAGTATCCTAGATGGTGGATGTAGCAATATAACATTCATGAAACACATAAATATCTTAGTTATGAAAGGTTAAAGCCTTTATATAACCTTGTGTGGATGAGTAAAGAAAAGAATAACAATCACACCCTTGTGATTAACAACCTTGGCTTGAAAAATATAAGGTGAAAACCCTAATTTCAACCAAAAAAACCCTAATTCTTGCATATTTCTTTAAACCTTACAATGCTTAACCAACCCTTCAATTCTTCTTAGAATACCTTAAGTATGATATGTAAACACTAATATGGTGAAAGAAAATCAAACTATGGATTGTGTATTAAAGGGGTTTGTTTGCCGTGGGTTTTAAGAGAAATGTGGAAGAGTGAGTTTGTAGATTTACTTGTAAAAATGAAGACTATGATCTCTATCTCACACATGCATGTGTATAATACTACTTGGGGATTCATGAAGATATTTTTTATGTCTAGTTGATTTATGCAAGGTGGAAGGACTAGGAAAGAAAGTGGAAGCCTACCTTGGATAAGTTTGGCTAGTCATGAGATCAAGTTGATATAAGATGCATGTATGAAGATATTTGTGATGGTTCCTTGGTCCTATTCTTGTTTCATAGTAGATTAAAGAAATATATGTATATGTATACTGTTAGATATGTATTTGATCATTTACTATATTGTATACTTGTATTAAATTAAAGTATAATGAGTATAGACTTAGAAAAATGATATACATCTATACTTGTACTTTGTAAGATATTGATTTGAATTCCTCATAATGAATTTGTATAAGTGATAAATACTTGCGTTTTAATAACTTTAGTATTGAGTACAACATTTTGGTATTTGATGAAGGTAGAAACTTAAACGTGCTTCGGCGAAGGCTAAAAGTAAACATGAAACGTAACCAATAAAATAAAAATAGCATGTTAATAAATTATCTCTAAATATCAATATAACACTTGCTATGATGTAAAACATTTAAATTGTTTAATGCACGTTTAAATTGAATGATCATTTTAGTTTACGCCATATAACTTAACGTTTACGGTTTAAGAGAAAAACGCATAAAATAACCCTAAAAATAAAATTGGCATTACATAATGTTGTACAATGACCTAAAACTTGAGGTGTTATAGTCTTCCCTCGTTAAATGAGCCTTATCCTCAAGGCTTATCACATGGCACTTGATGATGGTGCGGTCTTGGTGAAGAGGTGTGGATATTTCTTCCTGAATTGGTCTTCACGTTCCCACGTAAACTCAGGACCCCGCCTAGAGTTCCATCAAACCTTGACAATTAGGACACGGCTTCGCCTAATTGTTTGACTTCGCGATCCATGATTTCTACAGGCTCTTTAACAAAATGGAAGCCTTGTCATCCACTTGCAGTCACCTTCCAACGGAACGATTATGGATCGTCAGAATAACATTTCTTCAAGTTGGATAAATGAAATGTATTGTGGACCCTGCTCAGCTCTTGAGGAAGCTTAAGCTTGTAAGCAATGGCTCTAACCTTTTTCAACACTTTGAAAGGTCAGACATATCTGGGGTTTAACTTCCCCCGTTTGCCAAAAAGTATGACCCCTTTCCAAGGCAAAACCTTAAGCATAACCTTATCTCTAACTTGAAATTCCATCGGTTTACGCTTTAAATCAGCGTAGCTCTTTTGTCGATGCGGAGGGTTTGGATCCTTGTTCAATCTGGATGATCATTCCGTTGTTTCTGACTAATTCTAGACCAATGAGTTGAACTTGTCCAACCTCGGCCCAACACACGGGTGAACGACACTTTCGACCATAAAGTGCTTCAAACGGTGCAGCCTTAATGCTAGCATGATAACTGTTATTGTATGAAAACTCGACTAATGGCAAATGTTTAACCCAACCATTTCCAAAGTCGATTACGCAAGCACGTAGCATATCCTCGAGAGTTTGGATGGTTCTCTCGCTTTGTCCGTCGGTTTGCGGATGATATGCAGTACTCATATCTAAACTTGTACCCAAAGTCTTCTGAAGTGACCTCTAGAAATTTGATGCGAACCGAGGGTCACGATCACAGATAATTGAAACAGGTATTCCATGCTTCGTGACTACCTCCTTTAGGTACATTCTTGCCAGTTTATCCATAGGATCTGTTTCCCTCATTGGCATAAAAATGGCAGACTTTGTAAGTCGGTCAACGATCACCCAAATAGTGTCATAACCTTGTGATGACTTAGGAAGCTTCGTGACAAAATCCATCGTGATGTTGTCCCACTTCCATTGAGGTATCTCGGGTTGCACTAACAAACCCGATGGTCTCTGATGTTCGGCCTTAAACTTAGCACAGGTAAACCATTTTGCATACATAGGTGGCGAGTTGGCTTTCATTATTGCGGCCCACCAGATTGTCTCTTTTATCCTGGTACATTTTGTCTGAACACGGATGAATAGAGTATTTAGTCTTGTGGGGACTCGTGCATGATCACAGTCCTTAACGTCGCCATAACATGGTATCCTAACTCCTGCCATTTAAGACATAGTTCCATCCAGTGGTTCCAACTTTTATGTTCTAAGTTTCTCCGGATCTTTTGAATTCTCAACCAATATACCTCCAACATCCTCCTTCTTGATTTTTCTGGCTTTCGTGCTTCAGTCTGAGCTCTTAAGATTTGTTTAGGAAGATCAAGCCAATAGTCGTCACTAAGGCCCGAACCCTTAGTGGTCTCGTTCATTTCATGCTCAGAGCATCAGGCAACAAAACATTCGCCTTTCCATGGCGGTGATAACGGAATTTCACAATCGTAATCAATCAGCATACTTTCTAACCAGCGGACGTTGCTATATTTAATTACTTCTGATCAAGAATATGTTGTAAACTTTTGTGATCAGTGAACACCGTGCACTTGGTTCCGTACAGATAGTGCCTCCAAATTTTTAGAGCGAACACTACTGCCCCAAGTTCTAAATCATGAGTCGTATAGTTCTTTTCATGAATTTTTAACTGGCGTGATGCATAAGAAATCACCTTTTCTCTTTGCATCAACACAGCGCCCAAACCCTTCTTTGAAGCATCGCAGTATGTGATGAAATCTTCGCTTCCCTCAGGTAAGGCCAGGATTGGTGCACTGCACAGCTTCTGCTTCAACAGTTGAAAAGCTGCTTCTTGTTTATCGCCCCAATCAAACTTGACACCTTTCTGGGTTAGTTTGGTCATTGACTTGGCCAATCTTGAAAAACCCTTCCGATGAATCTGTCTTATATTAGCCGGCAAGGCCTTAGATAATCCAATGTGAGAGGATGTAGCGACATGTTGGGTATTTAGGAGACGCCATCTTTGATAGATTTATTCTTGGCTGGGTCAACTGTGAATACCTCGCACAGTCGATCACGTCGACGAGGAATTGTTACAGTCGAATCACAGCATTCACATTTTGGAGAACTTGGCGTACAATTATTCCTTCTTAGCAATTCAAGATCTGCCTAAGGTGTTCTTCATGTTCCTTCTTACTTTTGGAGTAGATCAAAATGTCATCGATGAAGACAATTACAAACTTGTCCGATATGTTCACACACGGTTTTCATAAGGTCCATGAATGGCCGGTGCATTAGTCAAGCCAAAAGCTGACTTGGAATTCATAGTGCCGTATCCGTGTTCATGAATGGTCGTAGGCGCGCGCTCTCGCTCGAAAGTCTTCTTCTCGAACCCTCACTGGTGATACCCTGAACTTAGATTCGTTCTTTGTATAAAATACTCGACCTTGTAGCTGGTGAATAGGTCATCGATCCTGGGAGTGGGTAGCGTTCTTCAATCTGTTAGTATGTTCAATTACCTGTAACGATGCACATCTGGAAAGACCCATCTTTCTTCTTTACAAACAGAACCGGAGCTCCCCAGGGTGAGGAACTTGGTCTTATGAAGCCTTTGTCCATAAGTTCCTGTAGTTGCTCCGCTAGTTCCTTCATTTTGGACGGTGCTAATCTATATGGTACCCGTGCTACAGGTGTAGCACCCGGTACCAAATCGATTCGAAACTCCACTTGTCGAGTGGGTGGTATACCCGGCAAGTCCTCAGGAAAGACTTTAGGAAATTCTTGAACAACTGGCACATCTTCAAGTCGTTTCTCCTTTGACTTGTCTTCATCTTTGGTTGCGGTGATATTTGCTAAGAATACATGACATCCCTTCGTTAAATACTCTTGAGCCTTAGTACACGAGATGATGTTTAATCGGGTCCCGTGTTTATTATTGCTTTCGTCACCACGAACGATTAAAATTTCATCTCACAAAAGGAATTACGACGATCCTTTTTTGCAGACAGACAATAACGGCATGGTACTTTGCCAACCAATCCATACCAATTATTAAGTCCAAAACTACCTTGTTCTTATGGGCATTAGGTCTATGTTCGAAAAGGATGATTTAAAGAGGTTTAAGTACTAACCCCGGATTAATAGTGTTTTACCCCAAACTATTCGCCCGTCGGCTAGTTCGACTTATAATCATCGATCTAATGCTAGTCGGTGTGTATAACAATTGAGGCTAAAATGCAGTAGATACAAAACTCCTATCGGTACCGGTATCAAATAAAATAGATTTGCATATCGGTTGTTTAGGAGAAACGTACCCGTGACGACATTGTTGTCCGGGTTTACCCCTGCATTGCCCACGGCAAACACCTTTGCTTGAGCCTTGATATTTCCAGCCTGATTACCCTGGTTGTTGTTCTTTAATTTTAGGCAATCCTTCTTGAAATGCCCTTGAGCACCACATTCAAAACAAGCCCTCTGATTAGCCCTAGCGTTGACATTTTTGCATTCGCTACCTAAATGGCCAAATCGGTTGCTTAGTTGGCATTTGGGAGCAAAGGACATCAGGGAGATAGTTACATTTGGAACTAGAGGTTTTAGGCATTCCATATGGTCTCCTATCACTATTTCCTGTGGCATAAGCTCTTCCAGTGTTTTGTCTCTTGTTTGGTTGCTGATTTTGGTTGTTCCTGGCAGTAACATCAGACTTTCTTTTGTTGTCAGCCTGACGTTCAGCCCAAGTGTTGATCTTTTTGTCCATGAGTTCAGTGGCAAACTCAATGGCATCCTGCATAGTTTTTGGCTTAGTCGCCATCACACTGCCATGGATCGTGTCGGGCAAGCCACCGACATATTTCTCAAAAATATAAAATCTTGGTCTATTTCTTACGGAAACATCCGATCGCACATTAGTGCAGTTCCTTGGAAACGTTTTCTATAAGGGTTACCACATCGTTAACCTTTACCTTTAAATTTTTCATTATCGAACATCAGTTTCTGAATTTGCCCCTTGGGCAGTAATTTGTCTGTCATCATCTTTTTCAGTGTCCTCTATGGCATTGCATGGGCAGCTTCAAGGAGTAGTGGCTCTTCACATGGAGTTCCACCATGTAAGAGCATTTCTTGAGGGAACACGTAGCATATTTGAACCTGCATGCTACTGTTACAGAGGCTTATGTTTGTAAACAGACTCCTCTTTTCGAACCACTGTGTGAGTCTGGACACTCCCTCATTTGCCCTTGAAGTACAAGGGTTGGAATTATAGGAAGTCCGGGTAGGTGAATTCACAAGCAACCTGCACAGGCATTCTGACACCAATTCCAGAAGTATGGCTATCATCGCCATTTCTGTTGCATCATGTGCTGCCGTGCCACAGTTAACGCCTTCATTAATCACTTGCCTGAATTTGGCATTTGGTGAAAGATGTGTGTATGAGGGTCTGTGGATGGTGTTGGTGTTGCATTGGGATTAACCTGTGGTCTTCTCTTTGGTGCCATTTTCTTTAAATCACAAGAAACATAATACCGTTAGATTCATAAATCATACTATGACATAAACATATACACATGAAATAAAACAAGATCACATCACACCAGTGAAATGTTACAACTGTTATTGGAAATTAATAGTGGTATAACCAAAATCGACATTACATTTTAATATAATTCGATTTCATAGATAATGTAATCCATCCATTTCATATATAACTTGGAGAAAAACATACTGTTTGGTTCAGATTAAGATGATTACTCCTTAGGTTACAGACCCAAAAGAAACAACCTAAAGCCATACTAGCCGGGATATACCCGTAACACTTAGTATGATGTACAAGGTAGATAATACCTGAACAAATGACCTATACTGGGTAGCTAAACAAAACAAAAGATCTATATAGTCTGCTAGCTGGGAATAACCCATAATACTTAACAGGCTGCATAGCATAGCTACAACATAACCAAATCTAGGAGCTGCTACCAGCCTCTCCTGGTGCATCAGGCTGTGATGGACCTTCTGCGGGTCCATGCTGCCTCTGAAACTCGACCATCTGTGTCTGTAGTCCTTTCAGCAAACGCAATGTCTTAGTCAACTGAACCTGTCTCTTATGGTCTGATGTCAATAACTCTTAAATCACCCTCTGTCTCCTGTGATCTGCTGACTGTAACTCTGAAATCAATGCACTCTGCGCCACTACCATAGTACAAAATGACATAACATCTGAACGTGCATACTCGCTAGCATCCATAGATAGTCCCCAAGCCTTATGAGACATCTTAGCCTCTCTTTCTATCATTACTGCTAGACGACGATAAACAGGCCTATCCCTATACAACAAGTTAACTCGGCCTCTTAGTTGAGACCAGTCATCTTGAGCATCCTCCATAATACCATACATGATGGTAGTCTCCTCCTCAACAATGGTAGCAAGATCGGTAACCCTCTGATTGACCCCCTCTAGGGTGGTCGGTGCAATCTCATCGATGGCTCCTACCAGATCATCCCATGTATCCGTAATGCCATAGTCTAACTCCCTAGACGTTAAACATCTAGGAGGGACATCAACCCACATAGAAAATCCATAAAAGCGTCCTCCTCGATATGAGTAAGGTCGTCCTCGCTATGGTAGGTCTATCCTGCCTAGCAGCACCGGCTGCTGAACTCTCCTCGATTTCACGACTAGGGGTGGGAGAAGCACAAAAATTAAACAACACAAAACGCCACCCTCTTCCAAAGAGGTAAACAACTCTCGGGAATCTCAATATGAGTAGGGCTATTGGGTGGTGGTGATGGTATCTGTGGTAATGGAGATGATAGTGGAGTAAGTGGTGATGGTGGTGGGGTGGTTAAGGCAAGAAGCCTCTCGACCTCTTCCCTAGGAGGAAGTGATATGGATGGCTCATCCCTGGATAGTAATCCTGGCGGTCTTACGGTGTAAAGGTGGGACAGAGTCGGCCGGGGGGGGAAGCTGGGTGCTCTCCTCCTCTCCTCCGCATCCGCGTTACATAGTCCTCATCCTTCATCATTTATCCCATTGTAGGGTAGTCAGTTGGAGTCTCCTTCGGGATCCTCATCGTCCTCTCACGGATACCTCCTATGGATCAGATCTAAGAACATATCCCTTGGGTGAATTGCAGTGGGTGAAGGCGAAGCAGTAGGTTAGTGGTGGCCTCGGCCGGGAGTATCTCATCCTCCTGTGGCATGTACTCAGGGTACATCGGCTCAGGAACAAAGTCCAGTGGGGGAGGTGACTGCGGCTCCTCGGGGCCAGGTATGTAGTCAGGCGATGGTGGAACCTCGGGGCCAGGTATGTAGTCAGGCGATGGTGGAACCTCATAAGCAGCCATTATGTAAGCATATGGGTCAATCTGCATCATTGGGTGGTCATTGATTCCTGGTGAACAATGTCTGAATTGTCCTCAATGGAAATGGTACTGATGTGTATGTCAAGTAGAAGCTAAGAATTGACATGATATATCTGAAATCAAAATAGCTTTTAGTATGTAGGCTATATAAGACTCTTATAGTAATATACATTTATATCATAACATGTATATCAATCATGAATATCAATCATGCATGCATCTAGCCTAACCGACTAATGCACAATTAGTGTATGTATGTCCCGTGAAAACCCCTTTGTATGAATGCAATGTTTGAAAACGGTTATAGTCCAGCAAAAACATTTGACCTGGTTCTCTATAACCTTGGCTCTTGATACCAATCTGTAACACCCCCAAATTGGGTCGCAGTGGACATAAGGGTCCGGGGGGCGAGTTACTTCTCAGTTTCACACAACACAAGATAATATAAGAACGACCAAAAAGTCGTTTAAAACTGATACATTGGATTTAATAAAGTAGGTGTTACAAAAGCCCGAAGCTTTACTTGTTTACATGTTATTATTACAAAGATTTCCAGCCCATAACAGATATACAAAATGTAATGCGACTAAATCTTTAATGCATGACTTCATAATTATAACACTAATGTTCCCTTCGCACCTCGCTGCTTAATACCTCCTGAAAAAAACATTGCAATTTAAAAAACGTCAACATAAAGTTGGAGAATTTCATAGGTTTATGTAAATGTATATGCAGGGACCGCAAGACTTTCCCAGTGACTACATGCAACAGATGCAGAATCACAAAAAGTTATTTACGTTTTACATAAGCTCATGACCCCGAAGCTAGACATAATGAATACAGATTTCATAATTTTGCCTACATTGCCGTGATAAATGTTTCAAACCCGTAACATCCAGTACCGACATGATATACGTTCGTTGCAGCGATAGCTAGTCACCCGGAACGGGGAGGTCACATCCCAAATAGGATCTATATATAATCCACTCGCGCTCACCATTACAGTAATTGACAGTTCATGATTCAATGGTGACATAGTGGTTATCGCTACTTAGGCAATAAGTAATCATGATAAAATGTACACTTGCGTCCAATTTGTAAAAACATGCATACGTTTTTCTCACCCCCAAAAACTTGTTAATTAATAATTGTAAAACATCGGGCTATGAACTCACCCTCGAGTGAGTAAACTGATAAACAAAATTCCCAAGTAAATGCGTCACGCTAACGCCCGAATGCAACCTAGTTAATATAGGTCGAATCAGTATTCAAGTACGTTGTCTAACAACACAATGTATTATAATCCTATATAGTTATCATCGTACTATCGTTCGGGCTATCATAATTTAAGAGGTCATGACATGACGTACGAGGAGTTAGGACACTTTAAATGTAAATCCAACAAATCGTCATTAACGCATCCGAAGAAGCCTCATATGAAATATTCCCACTAGTAATATAGGCACTTGATAACTAATAACATATATTTCTATAAAGCTATATACAATCATCTATTTGTTAAGTGAAATCGTCATATTATACAAGAAAAATCGTTTATAATTTACGTCTTTAGTAAACAATGACATATCTTTCGTCGTTTTAACGCCCGCTTCTCGCGTTTCTTACGCCACGCTTGTTATTTAAGACGAGTGATCATAAATCAACATTCTTAGGTTTCTTGGAGATTCTATGATGAATAGTGTTTTTACTGTTCATAACAGCTATATAATCGTTTTTATACTTTTAATTAACATAAAACCCGTTTTTGTCGTATCTTATTCGTTATAGCTCCGTTTTTAGCGATTCTTTCGAACACGTTCTCGTAATTGAAAGTTTTATCATATTATTGATGTTTATAAAGTATTAGTTCTGTGATGAATAGTACTTTTTATAAAATTGTTTTATAAAAGTATTAACTATCGTAAACTTGTAAATAGCGTATCTTCTTCGTTATTAATCGGTTTTTCGAGTTCTTTATGACCCCTCGATCCTTGTGACATGTAGTATTTTATAAAATCATAAAACATATATGTAAATTTCGAACTTCAAACAGCCCCTAAGATATTTTTTTTTCCAAAATATGTGTTTAAACTTGTTTTTAAAGACTTTTTAGCTTTACCACTTTGTTACAAACCCATTAGAACCCTTAATATCTTATGTCTTATCCTATTAGGTCCATTAGGTCATGTTTTGCCCAAGAGAGTCTATAGTATCAAGAGCACAAGTCCTTGCAATACTTTCACATCTAACTTAATAAGAAAACTTTTAGAAACCCTAATTTGTTCATATATATGTTTACTCTTAAGCATCATGTTAAAACACTTATACATCCCTTTTAACATCATATTAGCATCCATATGGCATGTAAATAAGTTCACAAAACATTGACAATAAGTAAAAAATTCATTTTACATATTCAAAAGTATCCTGGTGGTGATTTAGCTAAATATAGCATATGAACAACTAAAAATCTTAGTTATGAAAAGGTAAGCTCTTATATATAACCTTGTGTGGATGAGTAGAGAAGAGAATAACAATCACACCCTTGTGATTAACAACCTTGGCTTGAAAATATTAGGTGAAAACCCTAATTTCAACCAAAAACCCTAATCTTGCAATATCTTCTTAAAACCCTTTCAAAGCTTAACCAACCCTTCAATTCTTTTCTTAGGAAACCTTTTAGTTTGATAGTAAAACACTAATATGGTGAAAGAAAATCAAGCTATGGATTGTGTATTAAAGGGGTTTGATGCCGTGGGTTTTAAGAGAAAGAGGAAGAGAGAGTTTGTGATTTTCTTGTAAAGAAATGAAGTATATGATCTCTTATCTCACACATGCATGTGTATATATACTACTTGGGGATTCATGAAGATATTTTTGATGTCTAGTTGATTTATGCAAGGTGGAAGGACTAGGAAAGAAAGTGGAAGCTTACCTTGGATAAGTTTGGCTAGTCATGAGATCAAGTTGATATAAGATGCATGTATGAAGATATTTGTGATGGTTCCTTGGTCCTATCTTGCTTTCCTAGTCATATTACACGAAATATATGTATATGTATAAGTTAGATATGTATTTGATCATTTATATAATGTATACTTGTATTATATAAAGTATAATGTAGTATAGACTTAGAAAAATGTATAACTTGTACATTGTAAGTTATGATTTGAATTCCTTCATAATGATTATGTATAAAGTGATAATATACTTAAGTTTTAAATAAAACTTTAGTATTGAGTACAAATTTTCGGTAATTTGAAGAAGGTAGATAAGTTAACGTGCTTCCCGGAAGGCCTAAACGTATTTTATCGTGAAACGTAAACACTTAACGTAACCATAAAAATAAATGTGCAATCGTTTGTAATTATTCTCTAAAATAATATAATAACACTTGATGATGTAAAACATTTAATTGTTTTATGCCGTTTTACATTGAATATCCTACTAATTAATCATTTTTAGTCTTCACATGTGAGTGTCAACAATGTAAGAGCAGTTCCTTGCAGGGAAAATGTAGCAAATTTAACCTGGCATGCTATTGCTACAGTTGCTTATGATGTACACAGACTCCATTTTTCGAACCACTGAGTGAGTCTGACAACTCCCTCAGTGCCCTTGAAGTTCAAGGGTTGGCATTTTAGGAAGTCCGGGTAGGTGCATTCACGAGCAACCTGCACAGGCCTTCTGACACCCGTTCCTGAAGTATGGCTATCATCGCCATTTCTGGTTGCATCACATGCTGCCAGTGCAGCAGTAACACCTTCATTAGTCATTGCCTGAATTTGGGCATTGGTGACAGATGTAGTGGTATGAGTGTCTGTGACTGGTGTTGGTGTTGCATCTGGGTTTAACCTTGTGGTCCTTCTCTTTGGTGCCATTTTCTTTAAATCACAAGAAAACATAATACCCGTTAGATTTCTAAAATCATACTATGCATAACATATAAACATTATAATAAAACGAGATCACATCTCACAGTAAAAAATGTAAAACTATTATTGAAATTAATCGTGTATAACCAAATCGACATTCTTGTAATAAAAATTCGATTTCATAAGATAACGTAATCCATCCATTTTCATATATAATTAGAAAAACATACATGTTTGTTCAGATACAAGATGATTACTACACTTTAGGTTACATGGATAAGAAAATAACCTAAAGCCATACTAGACCGGGATATCACCCGTACACTTTGTATGCATGTACAAGGTGATAATACCTGAATAAAAGACCTATATGGGTAGCTAACTAAAACAAAGTCTATACAGTCTGCTAGCTGGGAATAACCCATATACTTAACAGGTTGCATTGCATAAGATACAAAATACTATATTAGGAGCTGCTACAAGCCTCTCCTGGTGCATCAAGAGTGCCGGGACTTTGCGGGTTCCATGCAGCCTCTGGAAACTCGACCATCTGTGTCTGTAGTCCTTTCAGCAACCTCAATGTCTTAGTCAACTGAACCTGTATCTTATGGTCTGATGCCAACAACTTGAAATTACTCTGTTCTGTGTTCTTGCCTGACTGTAACTCTAAAATCAATGCACTCGGCGCCACTATCGTAGTACGTAATGACATAACATCTAAACGTGCATAGTCGCTAGCATCCATGTATAGCCCACAAGCCTCACAAGCCATCTTAGCCTCTCTTTCTATCATTACTGCTAAACGACGATAAACAGGCCTATCCCTATACAACAAGTTGACTCGGCCTCTCAGTTGAGACCGGTCATCTTGAGCATCCTCCATAATACCATACATGCTGGTAGTCTCCTCCTTAACAATGGTAGCAAGATCGGTAACCCTCTGATTGACCCCCTCTACGGTGGTCGGTGCAATCTCATCGATGGCTCCTACCAGATCATCCCATGTATCCGTAATGTCATAGTCTAACTCCCTAGACGTCGAACATCTAGGAGGGACAGTCAACCACCATCGACAAATCCTATAGGTTCCTCCCTCGCTATGGAGTAAGGGTCATCCCTCGCTATGGTAGGTCTATCCTGCCTAGCAGCACCGGCTGCTGAACTCTCCCCGACCTCACGACTAGGGGTGGGAGAAGCAAAACGCACCCTCTTCCGAAGAGGTAAACAACTCTCGGGAATCTCAATATGAGTAGGGCTATTGGGTGGTGGTGATGGTATCTGTGGTAATGGAGATGATAGTGGAGTAAGTGGTGATGGTGGTGGGGTGGTTAAGGCAAGAAGCCTCTCGACCTCTTCCCTAGGAGGAAGTGATATGGATGGCTCGTCCCGGATAGATATCCTGGCGGTCATACGGTGTACAGGTGGGACAGAGTCGGCCGGAGCTGGGTGCTCCTCCTCCTCATCCTCGTCCTCGTCCTCATCATCATCATCATCCCCATCAGCAGGGTAGTCAGCTGGATCCTCTTCGGGATCCTCATCGTCCTCCTCCGGCTCCTCCTCCGGATCAGACTCAGGAACATATCCTGGTGAATCTGCAGTGGGTGAGGCAGCAGCAGCAGGTAGTGGCTGCTCCTCGGCCGGGAGTATCTCATCCTTATTGTGGCTTGTACTCAGGGTAACTCGGCTCGGAACAAAGTCTAGTGGGGGAGGTGACTGCGGCTCCTCGGGGCCAGGTATGTAGTCAGGCGATGGTGGAACCAACCGGGGGCCAGGGTATGTAGTCAGGCCAATGGTGGAACTTCAATAAGCAGCCATATGTAGGCATATGGGTCCTCTGGAATCATGGGTGGGCCATTGATTCCTGGTTAAACCAATGTCTTAATAGGTCCTCAACTAGGAATGGATACTGATGTGTAGTAACTGTAGAATGCTCAGAATCTGACACGATAATATCTGAAATCAAAATTAGACCTTATATAGTATGCTTATATTAAGACTCTTATAGTATTGTTCATTTATATTATATCATGTATATCAATCATGAATATCAATCATGCATGCTATAGCCTAAACGAACCAATGACAATTAGTGTATGTTTTGTGTCTCGTTGAAAACCCCTTTGTATGAATGCAATGTTTGAAAATGGTTATAGTCCAGCAAAAACATTTGACCTGGTTCTCTATAACCTTGGCTCTTGATACCAATCTGTAACACCCCCAAATTGGGTCGCAGCGGAATAAGGGTCTGGGGCGTGTTACTTCTCAGATCAACAACACAAGATAATATAAGAACGACCAAAAAGTCGTTTAAAACTGATACATTGGATTTAATAAAGTATGTGTTACAAAAGCCCGAAGCTTTACTTGTTTACTTGTTATTATTACAAAGATTTCCAGCCCATAACAGATACACAAAATGTAATGCGACTAAATCTTTAATGCATGACTTCATAATATAACCACCAATGTATCCTTCGCACCTCGTGCTTAATGACCTCCTGAAAAACATTGCATTTAAAAACGTCAACATAAAGTTGGTGAATTTCATAGGTTTATGTAAATGTATATGCAGGACCGCAAGACTTTCCCAGTGATAATGCAACAGATGCAGACATCACAAAATGTAATTACGTTTACCTAAGCTCATGACACCGAAGCTCGACATAATTGAATACAATATATAAATATTGCCTACATTGCCCGTGATGATGTTCAACCCGTAACATCCAGTATCCGACATGATATACGTTCGTTTCCAGTGATAGCTAGTCACCCGAACGGGGAGGTCAATCCCAAATAGATCTATCTATAATCATTCGCGCTCACATTCCAGTAATTGACAGTTCATGATTCATAGGCATAGTGGGTTATCGCTACTTAGGCAAAACGTAATCATGATAAAATGTACACTTGCGTCCAATTTGTAAAACATGCATATGTTTCTCACCCCAAAAACTTGTAATTTAATAATTGTAAAACATGGGGCTATGAACTCACCTCGAGTGAGTAAACTGATATACAAAAATATCCTAGTAAAAACGCGTCTCGCTAACTGCGGATTGCAACTTGTTAATATATGGTCGAATCAGTATTCAAGTACGTTTGCTAAACAACTGTATATAATCCCTATTATAGTTATATTCTGTACTATCATTCGGGTTAATTATTTAAGAGGTCATGACAAGTCGTCGAGGAGTTGGACACTTTAAATCATAAATCCAACAAATCGTCAAATACGCCATCGAAGAAAAATGCTCATTATGAAATTCCCTAGTTATATAGCACTTCGATAAACTAACTAACATATATATTCTATATAGCTATATCACCATCTATTTGTTTAAGTGAAATCGTAATTATAAAGTAAAAATGTTTATAATTACGCCTTTAGTAAAAATGACATAACTTTGTCGTTTTAAGCCCGTTTCTCGCGTTTCTTACGCCCACGCTTTCGTATTAAGACGAGCGATCATAAAATCACATTCTTAGGTTTTTGAGATTCTGTGATGAATAGTGTTTTACTATTCATAACAGTTATAAAATCATTTTTATACTTTTAATTAACGTAAAACCCCGTTTTTGTCGTATCTTTTCTTCGTTTTGCACAGTTTTTAGCGATTCTTTCGAACACGTTCTCGTAATTGAAAGTTTTATCATATTATGATGTTATAAAAAGTATAATTTTCTATGATGAATAGTACTTTTTATAAAATTGTTTTATATATGTATTAACTATACATAAACTTGTAAATAGCGTCATCTCTTCGTATTTAATCGGTTTTTCGAGTTCTTTATGACCCCTCGATCCTTGTGACATGTAGTATTTTATAAAATCATAAAACATATATGTAAATTTCGAATTACAAACAGCCCCTTAAGATATTTTTCTCAAAATGTGTTTAAAACTTGTTTTTAGGACTTTTTAGCTTTACCACTTTGTTACAAACCCATTAGAACCCTTAATATCTTATGTTTACATATTTTAGGTCCATTAGGTCATGTTTTGTCCAAGAGAGTCCATAGTATCAAGAGCACAAGTCCTTGCAATACTTTCACATCTAACTTAATAAGAAAACTTTTAGAAACCCTAATTTGCTTATATAATGTTTACTCTTAAGCATCATGTTAAAACACTTATACATCCCTTTTAACATCATATTATCATTCTAATGGCAATGTAAAATAAGTTAACAAAACTTTGACAATAAGTAAAAATTTCATTTTACATATTTAAAAAAGTATCCTAGATGGTGGATGTAGCAATATAACATTCATGAAACACATAAATATCTTAGTTATGAAAGGTTAAAGCCTTTATATAACCTTGTGTGGATGAGTAAAGAAAAGAATAACAATCACACCCTTGTGATTAACAACCTTGGCTTGAAAAATATAAGGTGAAAACCCTAATTTCAACCAAAAAAACCCTAATTCTTGCATATTTCTTTAAACCTTACAATGCTTAACCAACCCTTCAATTCTTCTTAGAATACCTTAAGTATGATATGTAAACACTAATATGGTGAAAGAAAATCAAACTATGGATTGTGTATTAAAGGGGTTTGTTTGCCGTGGGTTTTAAGAGAAATGTGGAAGAGTGAGTTTGTAGATTTACTTGTAAAAATGAAGACTATGATCTCTATCTCACACATGCATGTGTATAATACTACTTGGGGATTCATGAAGATATTTTTTATGTCTAGTTGATTTATGCAAGGTGGAAGGACTAGGAAAGAAAGTGGAAGCCTACCTTGGATAAGTTTGGCTAGTCATGAGATCAAGTTGATATAAGATGCATGTATGAAGATATTTGTGATGGTTCCTTGGTCCTATTCTTGTTTCATAGTAGATTAAAGAAATATATGTATATGTATACTGTTAGATATGTATTTGATCATTTACTATATTGTATACTTGTATTAAATTAAAGTATAATGAGTATAGACTTAGAAAAATGATATACATCTATACTTGTACTTTGTAAGATATTGATTTGAATTCCTCATAATGAATTTGTATAAGTGATAAATACTTGCGTTTTAATAACTTTAGTATTGAGTACAACATTTTGGTATTTGATGAAGGTAGAAACTTAAACGTGCTTCGGCGAAGGCTAAAAGTAAACATGAAACGTAACCAATAAAATAAAAATAGCATGTTAATAAATTATCTCTAAATATCAATATAACACTTGCTATGATGTAAAACATTTAAATTGTTTAATGCCCGTTTAAATTGAATGATCATTTTAGTTTACGCCATATAACTTAACGTTTACGGTTTAAGAGAAAAACGCATAAAATAACCCTAAAAATAAAATTGGCATTACATAATGTCGTACAATGACCTAAAACTTGAGGTGTTATAGTCTTCCCTCATTAAATGAGCCTTGTCCTCAAGGCTTATCACACGGCACTTGATGATGGTGCGGTCTTGGTGAAGAGGTGTGGATATTTCCTCCTGAATTGATCTTCACGTTCCCACGTAAACTTAGGACCCCGCCTAGAGTTCCATCGAACCTTGACAATTAGGACACGGCTTCGCCTCAATTGTTTGACTTCGCGATCCATGATTTCTACGGGCTCTTTAACAAAATGAAGCTTGTCATCCACTTGCAGTCCTTCCAACGGAACGACTAATGGATCATCAGAATAACATTTCTTCAAGTTGGAAACATGAAATGTATTGTGGACCCTGCTCAGCTCTTGAGGAAGCTTAAGCTTGTAAGCAATGGCTCTAACCTTTTTCAACACTTTGAAAGGTCCGACATATCTGGGGTTTAACTTCCCCCGTTTGCCAAAACGTACGACCCCTTTCCAAGGCGAAACCTTAAGCATAACTTTATCTCTAACTTGAAATTCCATCGGTTTACGCTTTAAATCAGCGTAGCTCTTTTGTCGATGCGGAGGGTTTGGATCCTTGTTCAATCTGGATGATCATTCCGTTGTTTTGCACTAATTCTGGACCAGTGAGTTGAACTTGTCCAACCTCGGCCCAACACACGGGTGAACGACACTTTCGACCATAAAGTGCTTCAAACGGTGCAGCCTTAATGCTAGCATGATAACTGTTATTGTATGAAAACTCGACTAATGGCAAATGTTTAACCCAACCATTTCCAAAGTCGATTACGCAAGCACGTAGCATATCCTCGAGAGTTTGGATGGTTCTCTCGCTTTGTCCGTCGGTTTGCGGATGATATGCAGTACTCATATCCAAACTTGTACCCAAAGCCTTCTGAAGTGACCTCTAGAAATTTGATGCGAACCGAGGGTCACGATCACAGATAATTGAAACAGGTATTCCATGCTTCGTGACTACCTCCTTTAGGTACATTCTTGCCAGTTTATCCATAGGATCTGTTTCCCTCATTGGCATAAAAATGGCAGACTTTGTAAGTCGGTCAACGATCACCCAAATAGTGTCATAACCTTGTGATGACTTAGGAAGCTTCGTGACAAAATCCATCGTGATGTTGTCCCACTTCCATTGAGGTATCTCGGGTTGCACTAACAAACCCGATGGTCTCTGATGTTCGGCCTTAACCTTAGCACAGGTCAAACATTTGCTATACATAGGTGGCGAGTTGGCTTTCATTATTGCGGCCCACCAGATTGTCTCTTTTATCCTGGTACATTTTGTCTGAACACGGATGAATAGAGTATTTAGTCTTGTGGGGACTCGTGCATGATCACAGTCCTTAACGTCGCCATAACATGGTATCCTAACTCCTGCCATTTAAGACATAGTTCCATCCAGTGGTTCCAACTTTTATGTTCTAAGTTTCTCCGGATCTTTTGAATTCTCAACCAATATACCTCCAACATCCTCCTTCTTGATTTTTCTGGCTTTCGTGCTTCAGTCTGAGCTCTTAAGATTTGTTTAGGAAGATCAAGCCAATAGTCGTCACTAAGGCCCGAACCCTTAGTGGTCTCGTTCATTTCATGCTCAGAGCATCAGGCAACAAAACATTCGCCTTTCCATGGCGGTGATAACGGAATTTCACAATCGTAATCAATCAGCATACTTTCTAACCAGCGGACGTTGCTATATTTAATTCCTTCTGATCAAGAATATGTTGTAAACTTTTGTGATCAGTGAACACCGTGCACTTGGTTCCGTACAGATAGTGCCTCCAAATTTTTAGAGCGAACACTACTGCCCCAAGTTCTAAATCATGAGTCGTATAGTTCTTTTCATGAATTTTTAACTGGCGTGATGCATAAGAAATCACCTTTTCTCTTTGCATCAACACAGCGCCCAAACCCTTCTTTGAAGCATCGCAGTATGTGATGAAATCTTCGCTTCCCTCAGGTAAGGCCAGGATTGGTGCACTGCACAGCTTCTGCTTCAACAGTTGAAAAGCTGCTTCTTGTTTATCGCCCCAATCAAACTTGACACCTTTCTGGGTTAGTTTGGTCATTGTCTTGGCCAATCTTGAAAAACCCTTCCGATGAATCTGTCTTATATTAGCCGGCAAGGCCTTAGATAATCCAATGTGAGAGGATGTAGCGACATGTTGGGTATTTAGGAGACGCCATCTTTGATAGATTTATTCTTGGCTGGGTCAACTGTGAATACCTCGCACAGTCGATCACGTCGACGAGGAATTGTTACAGTCGAATCACAGCATTCACATTTTGGAGAACTTGGCGTACAATTATTCCTTCTTAGCAATTCAAGATCTGCCTAAGGTGTTCTTCATGTTCCTTCTTACTTTTGGAGTAGATCAAAATGTCATCGATGAAGACAATTACAAACTTGTCCGATATGTTCACACACGGTTTTCATAAGGTCCATGAATGGCCGGTGCATTAGTCAAGCCAAAAGCTGACTTGGAATTCATAGTGCCGTATCCGTGTTCATGAATGGTCGTAGGCGCGCGCTCTCGCTCGAAAGTCTTCTTCTCGAACCCTCACTGGTGATACCCTGAACTTAGATTCGTTCTTTGTATAAAATACTCGACCTTGTAGCTGGTGAATAGGTCATCGATCCTGGGAGTGGGTAGCGTTCTTCAATCTGTTAGTATGTTCAATTACCTGTAACGATGCACATCTGGAAAGACCCATCTTTCTTCTTTACAAACAGAACCGGAGCTCCCCAGGGTGAGGAACTTGGTCTTATGAAGCCTTTGTCCATAAGTTCCTGTAGTTGCTCCGCTAGTTCCTTCATTTCAGACGGTACTAATCTATATGGTGCCCGTGCTACAGGTGTAGCACCGGTACCAAATCGATTTGAAACTCCACTTGTCGAGTGGGTGGTATACCCGGCAAGTCCTCAGGAAAGACTTTAGGAAATTCTTGAACAACTGGCACATCTTCAAGTTGTTTCTCCTTTGACTTGTCTTCGTCTTTGGTTGCGGTGATATTTGCTAAGAATACATGGCATCCCTTCGTTAAATACTCTTGAGCCTTAGTTCAACGAGATGATGTTTAAAGGGTCCGTGTTTATTATTGCTTTCGTCACACGAACGATTAAAATTTCATCTCACAAAAGGAATTACGACGATCCTTTTTTGCAGACAGACAATAACGGCATGGTACTTTGCCAACCAATCCATACCAATTATTAAGTCCAAAACTACCTTGTTCTTATGGGCATTAGGTCTATGTTCGAAAAGGATGATTTAAAGAGGTTTAAGTACTAACCCCGGATTAATAGTGTTTTACCCCAAACTATTCGCCCGTCGGCTAGTTCGACTTATAATCATCGATCTAATGCTAGTCGGTGTGTATAACAATTGAGGCTAAAATGCAGTAGATACAAAACTCCTATCGGTACCGGTATCAAATAAAATAGATTTGCATATCGGTTGTTTAGGAGAAACGTACCCGTGACGACATTGTTGTCCGGGTTTACCCCTGCATTGCCCACGGCAAACACCTTTGCCTGAGCCTTGGCATTCCCTGCCTGATTACCCTGGTTGTTGTTGGTCTTCAATTTTAGGCAATCCTTCTTGAAATGCCCATGAGCACCACATTCAAAACAAGCCCTCTGATTAGCCCTAGTGTTGACATTTTTGCATTCGCTACCTAAATGGCCAAATCGGTTGCTTAGTTGGCATTTGGGAGCAAAGGACATCAGGGAGATAGTTACATTTGGAACTAGAGGTTTAGGCCTTCCATATGGTCTCCTATCACTATTTCCTGTGGCATAAGCTCTTCCAGTGTTTTGTCTCTTGTTTGGTTGCTGATTTTGGTTGTTCCTGGCAGTAACATCAGACTTTCTTTTGTTGTCAGCCTGACGTTCAGCCCAAGTGTTGATCTTTTTGTCCATGAGTTCAGTGGCGAACTCAATGGCATCCTGCATAGTTTTTGGCTTAGTCGCCATCACACTGCCATGGATCGTGTCGGGCAAGCCACCGACATATTTCTCAAAAATATAAAATCTTGGTCTATTTCTTACGGAAACATCCGATCGCACATTAGTGCAGTTCCTTGGAAACGTTTTCTATAAGGGTTACCACATCGTTAACCTTTACCTTTAAATTTTTCATTATCGAACATCAGTTTCTGAATTTGCCCCTTGGGCAGTAATTTGTCTGTCATCATCTTTTTCAGTGTCCTCTATGGCATTGCATGGGCAGCTTCAAGGAGTAGTGGCTCTTCACATGGAGTTCCACCATGTAAGAGCATTTCTTGAGGGAACACGTAGCATATTTGAACCTGCATGCTACTGTTACAGAGGCTTATGTTTGTAAACAGACTCCTCTTTTCGAACCACTGTGTGAGTCTGGACACTCCCTCATTTGCCCTTGAAGTACAAGGGTTGGAATTATAGGAAGTCCGGGTAGGTGAATTCACAAGCAACCTGCACAGGCATTCTGACACCAATTCCAGAAGTATGGCTATCATCGCCATTTCTGTTGCATCATGTGCTGCCGTGCCACAGTTAACGCCTTCATTAATCACTTGCCTGAATTTGGCATTTGGTGAAAGATGTGTGTATGAGGGTCTGTGGATGGTGTTGGTGTTGCATTGGGATTAACCTGTGGTCTTCTCTTTGGTGCCATTTTCTTTAAATCACAAGAAACATAATACCGTTAGATTCATAAATCATAACTATGACATAACATATACACATTAAATAAAACAAGATCACATCACACAGTGAAATGTACAACTGTTATTGAAATTAATCGTGGTATAACCAAATCGACATTCATTTATAATAAATTCGATTTCATAGATAACGTAATCCGTCCATTTCATATATAACTTGGAAAACATACATGTTCGACACTTAGGTTACAAGATAAAAGAAACAACCTAAAGCCATACTAGCCGGGATATACCCGTAACACTTAGTATGCTGTACAAGGTAGATAATACCTGAACAAAAGACCTATACTGGGTAGCTAAACAAAACAAAAGATCTATACAGTCTGCTAGCTGGGAATAACCCATAATACTTAACAGGCTGCATAGCATAGCTACAACATAACCAAATCTAGGAGCTGCTACCAGCCTCTCCTGGTGCATCAGGCTGTGCCGAACCTTTTGCGGGTCCATGCTGCCTCTGAAACTCGACCATTTGTGTCTGTAGTCCTTTCAGCAACCTCAATGTCTTAGTCAATTGAACCTATCTCTTGTGGTCTGATGCCAACAACTTTGAAATTACCCTTTGTCTCCTGTGATCTGCTGACTGTAACTCTGAAATCAATGCACTTTGCGCCACTACCGAAGTACGTAATGACATAACATCTGAACGTGCATAGTCGCTAGCATCCATGGATAGTCCCCAAGCCTCACGAGCCATCTTAGCCTCTCTCTCTATCATTACTGCTAAACGACGATGAACAGGCCTATCCCTATACAACAAGTTGACTCGGCCTCTCAATTGAGACCGGTCATCTCGAGCATCCTCCATAATACCATACATGATGGTAGTCTCCTGCTCAACAATGGTAGCAAGATCGGTAACCCTCTGATTGACCCCCCCTAGGGTGGTCGGTGCAATCTCATCGATGGCTCCTACCAGATCATCCCATGTATCCGTAATGCCATAGTCTAACTCCCTAGACATCGGATGTCCAGGAGCGACATCTACCATATCGATGAATCCATAAAGGTCTCCCCTTGCTACGGAATAAGGGTCTTCCCTAGCTATGGCAGGTCCGTCCTGCCTAGCAGCACCGGCTGCTGAACTCTCCCCGACCTCATGACTAGGGGTGGGAGAAGCAAAATGCACCCTCTTCCGAAGCGGTAAACAACTCTCGGGAATCTCAATATGAGTAGGGCTATTGGGTGGTGGTGATGGTATAGGTAATGGTGGTGATGGTATCTGTGGTAATGGAGATGATAGTGGAGTAAGTGGTGATGGTGGTGGGGTGGTTAAGGCAAGAAGCCTCTCGACCTCTTCCCTAGGAGGAAGTGATATGGATGGCTCGTCCCGGATAGATATCCTGGCGGTCATACGGTGTACCGGTGGGACAGAGTCGGCCGGAGCTGGGTGCTCCTTCTCCTCTTCCTCATCCTCGTCCTCGTCCTCATCATCATCATCATCATCATCATCATCATCATCCCTATCAGCAGGGTAGTCAGCTGGATCCTCCTCGGGATCCTCATCGTCCTCCTCCGGCTCCTCCTCCGGATCAGACTCAGGAACATATCCTGGTGAATCTGCAGTGGGTGAGGCAACAACAGGTAGTGGCTGCTCCTCGACCGGGAGTATCTCATCCTCCTGTGGCATGTACTCAGGGTACATTGGCTCAGGAACAAAGTCTAGTGGGGGAGGTGACTGCGGCTCCTCGGGGCCAGGTATGTAGTCAGGCGATGATGGAACCTCAGGGCCAGGTATGTAGTCAGGCGATGGTGGAACCTGATAAGCAGCCATTATGTAAGCATAGGTCCATCGATTCCTGGTGAACCAATGTCTGAGTCGTCCTCAACTAGAATGGATACTGATGTGTATGTAACTGTAGAATGCTCAGAATCTAACATGATAATATCTGAAATCAAAATTAACTTATATAAGTATGCTAATATAAGACTCTATATTAGTAATTATACATTTAGATTTATAAATGTATATCAATCATAATATCAATCATGCATGCATCTAGCCTAACCGACTAATGCACAATTAGTGTATGTATGTCCTGTGAAAACCCCTTTATATGAATGCAATGTTTGAAAATGGTTATAGTCCAGCAAAAACATTTGACCTGGTTCTCTATAACCTTGGCTCTTGATACCAATCTGTAACACCCCCAAATTGGGTCGCAGCGGAATAAGGGTCAGGGGCGTGTTACTTCTCAGATCAATAACACAAGATAATATAAGAACGACCAAAAAGTCGTTTAAAACTGATACATTGGATTTAATAAAGTATGTGTTACAAAAGCCCGAAGCTTTACTTGTTTACTTGTTATTATTACAAAGATTTCCAGCCCAAACAGAGATACAAAATGTAATGCGGACTATATTTTAATGCAGACTTTAAAATGTAACACCAATGTATCCTTGCACCTGTTGCTTAATGCCTACCCATAAAAACATTGCATTTAAAAACGTCAACATAAAGTTGGTGAATTTCATAGGTTTATGTAAATGTATATGCAGGACCGCAAGACTTTCCCAGTGATAATGCAACAGATGCAGACATCACAAAATGCAATTACGTTTGCCTAAGCTCATGACACCGAAGCTCGACATAATTGAATACAATATATAAATATTGCCTACATTGCCCGTGATGATGTTCAACCCGTAACATCCAGTATCCGACATGATATACGTTCGTTTCCAGTGATAGCTAGTCACCCGAACGGGGAGGTCAATCCCAAATAGATCTATCTATAATCATTTGCGCTCACATTCCAGTAATTGACAGTTCATGATTCATGGGCATAGTGGGTTATCGCTACTTAGGCAACACGTAATCATGATAAAATGTACACTTGCGTCCAATTTGTGTAATATACATGCATATGGTTTCTCACCAAAAACTTGTAAATCAATAATTGTAAAAACATGGGCTATGAATCTCATCTGAGTGAGTATACTGATAACAAATATCCCAAGTAATAACGCGTCATGCTACCTCCCAAATGCTACCTAGTTTATTATAGGTCGAATCAGATTCTGTGTTGTCTAACAACAACTGTATATAATCCTATATAGTTATCATCGTACTATCGTTCGGGCTATCATAATTTAAGAGGTCATGACATGACGTACGAGGAGTTAGGACACTTTAAATCGTAAATCCAACAACTCGTCAATACGCCATCCGAAGAAGCCTCATTATGAAATTCCCTAGTAATATAGAACTTCGATAACTAATAACATATATATTCTTAATTTATCCTCACCATCTAATCGTTTACGTGAATCATTTTATAAAGTAATACGATTTATAAATTAGCCTTTAGCAAAAATGACATAACTTTGTCGTTTTAAGCCCGTTTCTCGCGTTTCTTACGCCCACGCTTTCGTATTAAGATGAGTGATCATAAAATCACATTTTTAGGTTTTTGAGATTCTATGATGAATAGTGTTTTACTGTTCATAACAGCTATAAAATCATTTTTATACTTTTAATTAACGTAAAACCCGTTTTAGTCGTATCTTATTCGTTATAGCTCCGTTTTTAGCGATTCTTTCGAACACGTTCTCGTAATTGAAAGTTTTATCATATTATTGATGTTTACAAAGTATAAGTTTCTGCCATGAATAGTAACTTTTTATAAAATTTGTTTTATAAAGTATTTAGCGTCGTAAACTCGTAACTAGTGTATCTTCTTCGTTATTAATCCGTTTTTCGAGTTTCTTATCATTTTGGAATCCTTATGAGATGTACTATCTTTATAAAACATAATATGGCTGCTTCCAAAATCGAACCAAAACAGAAAGTTTGAGGTTTTGTGATTTAGACATGTTTTAAGCTTGATTTTTGTACCATTAAGCTTCAACACCTTATTACAACTACTTCACAACATTTCTATCTTATGTTTTACATATATAAAGTCCATTAGATCATACTTTACTCAAGTGTGTTCAAGATAACAAGTTTAACTATCATTTTCATTTGTAACTCATAAGTTAACTTTTAGAAACCCTAATTTGCTCATAAACATGTTTATACTTAAACAACATGTTAAAACACTTATACATCCCTTTTAACATCATATTAGCATCCATGTGACATGTAAATAAGTTCATAAAACATTAATCATAAGTAAATATTCATTTTACATATTCAAAAGTACCCTAGATGGTGATTTAACTAAGTAAAGCATATGAACACATAAAATCTTAAATATGAATAGATTAAGCTTTTGATATAACCTTGTGTGGATGAGTAGAGATAAGAATAACAATCACACCCTTGTGATTAAACCTCTTGGCTTGAAAAATTAGGATGAAACCCTAATTTTTCCCAAGTAACCCTTTTTTTTCCTTTCTTGCTTCCTTGCTTGCAAATGGTGAACCAACTCTTGAAAACACCTTAGAAGGTCTTAGGAATGATGTGTATATGCTTGTATAATGATAGAAAATCAAGCAATGGATTGCCCAAATAATAAATTTTGAGCCGTGGGTTAAGAACAAAGGAAATGGGAGAGTTTTGATTTTTTTCTAGTAATGAAATGAAGTATATGATCTCTTATCTCACACATGCATGTGTATATATACTACTTGGGGATTCATGAAGATATTTTTGATGTCTAGTTGATTTATGCAAGGTGGCAAAGGATAAGAAGACTTGGAAAGAAAGTTGAAGCTTATCTTGGATAAGAAAGCTAGTCATGAGTTCAAGTTGATATAAGATGCATGTATGAAGATATTTGTGATGGTTCCTTGGTCCTATCTTGCTTTCCTAGTCATTATACACGAAATTATGCATGTGTATATGTTAGGATATGTTTTTGGTCTTTTATATAATGTATACTTGCATTATATGAAGTATAATGTAGTATAAATCAAATACAATGTATAATTTGTACATTGTAGGGTTTGGTTTGAATTCTTTCATGAAGAATATGTATAATGTGATAAATACTTGAAGTTTTAAATAAACTTTAAGTATTGGGTATAAATTTTGGGTATTTGATGAAGCGTAGATAAGTTAACGTGCTTCTGGGAAGGCCTAAACGTATTTTATCGCGAAACGTAAACACTTAACGTAGCCAATAAAAATAAAATGTGCAATGATAATAATTATCCTCTAAATAATCATATAACACTTGCTTGATGTAAACATTTAATTGTTTAATGCCCGCTTACATTGAATGATCATTTTTAGTTTACGCGATTTAGCTTAACGATTACGATTTAAAAGCAAACGCGTAAAACCCTAAAAATAAATTGTGAATTACATAATGGCATACAATGAACTAAAACACGAGGTGTTATAGGAATGACCGATACTTTGACTTCATGAAATGGTTCATTCTAAACCAGAGGTACATCTTGTTGGATTTCAACATCCATCATAGAAGTGATCTCTTTATCGGTATTTTTAGGAATAGTACCAATAAGAGATGCATTAGAAGAGTTGATAAGAAATTGATTATCGAAATTCGAAGAGATTGATTGACTAGAGTTAGACTATAGAAATTCTGACTTCTCTTTGTTTGTTACTAAGTCAGGAACTCCGACTTCAGCTTCTTTAGCTTGATCAACTCATTTGGGTTCTTCTTTAGTCTTTTGATCTTCACCTTTAGTCTTCTTCAAGTTCAGAATTAGCAGTTTCTTCTTCCTCTATTTCAGCAACAGTCTCTCCTTCCTTAGACATTTCATGATTGTCAGAGTCTGATTCTGTTCTTTCATCATCAGTGTTGGTAATATCAAAGCTCTTATCATCGTCATCAGATTCTTCTTTATTTTCTTCATCAACATTATCTTCTTTATTAACACTTTATTCCTCATCCTCTTCCTTTTTATTAACATCATCTTTATCATCATCTTCATTCTTATCTTTATTTGTCTCTTCATCAGTAGAACCCCAGACATCATCATCACTTTGAGCTTCATAATTGTATAATGTCTCATCTAGAACCTTTGGCGAAGTGCCAACTCCTTCACTTGAGACTGCTAAAACTCCTGTTAGCTCATTGGGAACCCCTGGTGAAACACCAGTTCCTTCACTTGAGCTTCCAGTCTTGTGCTTTAGTTGGCTTGCACGTTGGCTATCTTTTATTGATTTCTAAGTATCAATTCCTAACAGTGCAGCGTCAGATAACATCTCAATGCCTTTTAGTTTTCCTGATGATTCTTGTGTTTTCTTGACAGGGACATTAGGAGGTTCTTGTATGACAACAGCTCTGGGTGTCCTTATCTTTCTGCTAACTTGCCTATTTTCTGGTTTCACCTCAAATTAAGAGATTCACATGAATCTTGTTTCTTTTTTTCATGGTGCTTCCTTGGCTTTAGTTGGCTTCTGGTTGTAGCAGTTGTCTTGCCCTCCTTTACTGCTCTACCTCTGCTCTTCTTTGGAGGGATTAAGCCAGTGGAGTATTTGAAGTACATCTGGTAAGCTTCAGATTTCTTGATTTCATTAGTGATCCATGTATCTGGAATAGGTTTTCCATATACTTGGTAAATGTCTCCTTTGTTGATGAACTTCAATCTTTCCAGTAATCCATCATCAGCAATAGTGTGATATGGTAAACCTTCTCTCTTGGAGATTGACTTGTGTTGAGACATGAAGTGATCAATGATGGCTTTGGTGAACCTTGGATAAGGCATGATCTCACATCTTCTGACCTTTATCTGTCTGTTGTCAATTTGGTAGTGAAGATCTCCCCACATTATAGCAGCATAGTCCATCTTCGCCTTGTGGTACATACCCTACAGAATTTCAATTCGAGACAGATGAATTCTGTTATTGCTCAGTGTCTTTCCTGACAGGCATCTGTTGATGATAGCTGCAAATATTCTCCAAGGTTGATGCATGTGATCAACATACATTTCTGAACTGTTTGCTGGTTTACCCTTACCCGAAGAAATTCCCTAAGAGTATCAGAAGATGGAGGTTTGGTGAACTCTTGATTTTCAACTTTTGAGGAAATATCAAGAATCTTTCTGAAAATGTCAATCTAACATGTTTTGTGATCAATGTCAAACTGGTAAGAAGAGGATTTCTTGACTTTCTCGATCGTGAGCCAGAACTGCTTCATGTAAATTTCTAGAACATCAGTGGAAATGAGAAAGGGAGTGTTCTTGAGAATGTCCAGGGCGAATTGAAAAGTTTCCTCCCGTTAAGTCATGGAAGGATCTATTCTGAGATTGTTGTTTCCAATTTTGACTATGTCGTTAGAAGGAACCAACTTTTCATCACGGGCAACTTGTTTGGCCTTATCTTGCTTCATGATTATGCTTAAGAGTTATCCAATACAGTTTATAGACATGACAAATATATATGTAACTGATTAGATAACCATTCTTGTTGTTATGATTTGTTTTTTAAGTAACTTTGTGTTTTATGTTTCAAGTGATTAAGTCTGGTTTGTTATCCAATTTGAATCAATTAACTAAGGTCAATGGAAAAAAATTGTCCTACTTGTGAATGTCCATAATTTTAGTCAAAGTCAACCAAAGTCAATGGTTAAAAATGTGGTCCATGATCGATGTTATATATGTGTTTTAGTATTTGAGTAAGGTTTAATGTGTAATGTTTGTCTTGATTATAGGGTTTGTATAAAATTTTGACAGAGTTTTTGTTCACAGAATGTCACAAACCACAGACAATTTTTCCTTGTTATACACAAATCGCAGACATGTATAGTTTACACAAACCGCAGACATGTATGATTTACACAAACCGCAGACTATACACAAACCACAGACTATTGTAATTACACAAAACGCAGACTATTGTAATTACACAAACCGCAGACAAGAACTATTTACCAACATCTCTTGTCACGAAGAGCTTACACAAACCGCCTAGAGATCTTTAAAAAAAAGATCATAAAAAATTTAACAATTTTTTTTCTTAACCACTTTGATCATGCAAACTTGACACCTAGGCTTTTTAATCACATTCTAACACAAAGCATAACACATTAATCAACAAAGAACATCTCTTAAGCCATTTTTGTTGATTTTCGACTAATGCACAAAAACTAACAATCAACGATTCTAAGAAAACGAGAAAGGGACATATTAGGCATAATTAGGAGACATAGAAACTACTCAAGAACCAACATAACCACTTAAACTCAGATACAAACACCCTTTGAGTCTATTTCGAACCCAAGACCACTTAAAAGCAATAAAATTGTTCCTATGGGATCCTAGCTTCGAAACCAGGGTACTTACACTCTCATATAACACGTAGCAATTTTCTCATCACCAACCCACACTCATTTAAGCACAAACTCAGATATAGAACAAAAATCGTCCATGAAAATCATCATAACTCAAGCATGTGTTAGAGTTATTCAAAATTGTTTTAAGCGCATGATATTCACACCCATACAAACAAAACCTCCCATTCAATTTAGATTTTAACACAAATTTTTATTTATGAACCTTAATTTGAAAATTAGGGTTTTTGAGAAATTTATGATGAAATAATCTAATTCCTTCAAAAGGGATGTTGTTTAGACGATTGTGAACAAATTCCTAGTATACCTTATGGCTTGAAAACGACTCTTGATTTGGGTTTGATTATTAGCGACGAGAGTGAGAGGGAAAAGGGAAACAAAAAAAATTTATATCTTTTGAAAATAAAAAAATGTCATGTGGTATTTTTTTTGTATAAGAGTTTTGAAGTTTGATGATTTGGAAATAGGCATGCTTAAGAAAGCCCAATATGCTCTTGTGTTCTAGTTCAACTGGTAAGTGACCAATATTTTCCCATAAACTACTTGTAGGGTGTGCATCCGATCGAGTCTTGTAAGCGGTCCTAACTGCCCACAACGCATTGTTTTAATTGTCGGACCAAGAGGCCACGGTTTCTGACTCCTACCTCCTTTCAAATTCTTTTAAGCCCTCGATTCGTCACCTCGACTTGACCACTATTTGAGGTGGTAAGCGGTAGAAATGATGATGTGTGACACATATTTTAAGACATAATTTAACGAAATTTTTTCGTTACAGAAATGGGTCCCACGATCGCTTATGACACTCTCAGTGCGAAATAGGGGGGGGGGGGGGGGGGGGGGGGGGGGGGGGGGGGGGAGGGGGGTGGGGGCGGGGGGGGGGGGGGGGGGGGGGGGGGGGGTGGGGGGGGGGGGGGGGGGGAAGAAAAGTGATTTCCAAATTTGACAACTACTCTAGCATCGTTGGTGGGGAGTGCCTTGGCTTCAACCCATATGGAAAGATAATCGACAGCTACAAGTATGTATTTGTTTCCTCTTGATGACGGAAAAGGTCCCATAAAATCAATGCCCCATACATCAAAATTTCACAAACTTGGATAGCATTTTGAGGCATCTCATCTCGATTAAATTTTGCCTGTCTTTGACAAGCATCACAATATTTTGAACATTGAATGGGCATCTTGATAAATAGTAGGCCAAAAGAAACCGACATCAAATACTTTCCGAGCGGTAATGTTGGCACTATGATGGCCCCCGGTGGGTCCTTCATGACAAGCTTTGAGGATTTCAAGAGCTTCTTGGCCGAATACACACCTACGGATGATTTGATCCGCACATATTCGAAAGAGATAGGGATCATTTCAAAAGTAATGCTTTACATCCTTGAAAAACTTTCTCTTTTGTTGAGTTGACATTCCTTTGATGAGAAAATTCCCCGCGTGGTAATTTCTATATCGGCAAACCATGAGGAAACTTTGATTATCATGAAAAGCACTGAATTCAATATTACAGAGGAAATTCTCCGTCAATCTCCTCTTTGGATCAAAAACATTTTCGTAAGGGTTTTCAAGACGAGAGAGGTGATCGGCAGCATAGTTTTTAGCTCCTTTGGTATCAATTACTTTAAAATCAAATTCTTGGAGGAGTAAAACCCATCTAATCAATCTTGCTTTGGCGTCTTTCTTGTTGAAGAGGTATTTTAAAGCGGAATGGTTTGTGTAAACAACACTTTTGTCATGATAAGATATGATCGAAATTTCTCAAAAGCGTATACTACTGCAAGCATCTCTTTTTCCGTTGTTGTGTAATTTGTTTCTGCTTCGGTCATCGTTTTGCTTGCGTAATGAATTGGTCTAAAATGCTTCTCAATCCTTTGCCCTAGAACTGCACCTATTGCATAATCACTTGCGTCGCACATGAGTTCAAAAGGTTGGTCCCAATTTGGAGCAATGAGAATTGGAGCTTCGGTTAATTTCTTTTTTAGAATCTGGAAGGCTTGAATGCATTCTTCTAAAAAGATAAACGGGGTATTCTTCTCAAGAAGGTGGGTCATGGGTCGAGAAATCTTTGAAAAATCTTTGATGAATCTACGGTAAAAACCAGCATGCCCAAGAAAACTTCGAATTCCCTTAACGGTAGTTGGGTGAGGTAGCTTAGAAATCACATCGATCTTAGCTTTGTCGACTTCAATTCCTTTCTTCGAGATCTTATGTCCGAGTACGATACCTTCTTTCACCATGAAATGGCTTTTTTCCCAATTTAGAGCTAAGTTGGTGTCTTCACACCGTTTAAGCATCTTTTCTAAATTGGAAAGGCACGTAGAAAAAGAATTTCCGAAAACTGAAAAGTCATCCATGAAAACTTCCATCGTCTTTTCAATCATATCATGGAAGATAGCCATCATACACCTCTGGAACGTGCCTGGTGCATTGCATAAGCCGAAAGGCATGCGACGGTAAGCAAACGTTCCGTATGGGCAGGTGAATGTGGTCTTCTCCTGATCTTTCGGATCGATTGGTATTTGAAAGTAACCCGAGAAACCATCGAGGAAACAATAGTATTCATTTCCTGCGAGTCTCTCAAGCATTTGATCCATAAACGGCAAAGGGAAGTGGTCTTTCCGGGTGGCTTCGTTCAACTTACGATAATCAATACAAACTCTCCATCCCGTTACAAGTCTAGTTGGTACTAACTCATTTTCATCATTGGTCACTACGGTCATCCCTCCTTTCTTTGGCACACAGTGCACTGGGCTCACCCAAGGACTATCCGAGATTGGGTAGATCAATCCAGCGTCAAGAAGTTTTTCAACCTCTTTCTTAATGACATCGTGGATCTTTGGATTAACCCTTCTCTGATGTTGGACCGCTGGTTCATAGTCCTCTTCCATTAGAATTTTGTGAGAACAAAATTCCAGGTTAATACCCTTTATGTCGGAGAGTTTCCAAGTGATTGCTCGCTTTCGGGACTTTAGAACCTTTATAAGAGCGGTCTTTTCATCGACACTCAAATCTTTGGAAATTATGACTGGCAACTTGTTGTTGTCTTCTAAAAATACATATTCGAGATGAGGTGGGAAGTCCTTAAGTTCGACTTCGGGAGGTTCATCAATTAAAGATTTGGCAGTTTTAGCTTCACACAGTTTAAGTTCCTTTCTGATTTCCGCAAATAATTTCCTTGGTTCGGAGGTGGTGAATGATCACTATTAAGGAGTGCTTCGAGAATAAAAATGTCCCCTTCTGGGTCTTAATAGGATTCATCAACTTCTGGTGAAGTTGGATCGTCGGCTAGAGCAAGAAAAGCATCAGTTTCTTCTAGAAGTAGAAAATCACTATCCCCGAAAGGAGTGAGAGTCGGAGAAGAATTTGAAACTATCGGGTCATATCCGGGAGTGAGATTACCACTTGTAAAAGTGAGCTTTAGAAAAGTAAGATAAATTTCGAATTCTATTAATGAAAAACTGCTTACAATATTGAAAAAGGAAATTACATCA
Organism: Tanacetum coccineum; assembly: GCA_026074375.1. Lineage (NCBI taxonomy): Eukaryota > Viridiplantae > Streptophyta > Magnoliopsida > Asterales > Asteraceae > Tanacetum > Tanacetum coccineum. Next base: position 87,557 of record BQNB010002688.1, read on the forward strand.
AACAAATATTAAACTAAAACATTTTAACTAAAAAAAGCTTTTTTTTAACTAAAAAAAATACAGGAAAAGAAAAGATAGATCTATGTGAGGAGTGAGCTCATATTTATAGCTGTGTTGAGAAGCTTCTAGGTCCTGATTCAGTTATATCCTCCTCTTAATCTCGTCCATACATTCCTTTCAATCATTAGTACTCTAATCTTGGCCCTTGGATTAACTTGATGATCACACGGATTGCTATCGTGGCAATCCATGATGTGACACTTATGCTTCTTTTCCATGTGATTTAGTGTAAAATCTTGCATCCTTGTGTGTTTTCTCACAATCCACGTAGCATTCCCTTTGTGGGGATTGACCAATAAGAGCGTTTGGTGATGTAATACTCTGCCAAGGTGTCCTTTATCACTTGAATTGTCTCTCCACGTGGTCAATTTGCATTTGCCATTTGTTTTAAGCTTGAGGTAAATCAAAGAAGACGGTGAACAGTAGTAACAAATTTTCGCGCATAATTTTTTATAAAAGGGTGTTTGACTTTTTTTCTTTTTACCCGGGGTTTGATGTTTGACTTCGGGCTTATATAAAGGGTTTTGGGCTGGGTATTTGGGCTTGGGTTTAGGCTTGGTTTTATAAAAAGGTTAATGAGTGTTAACTCTTATAATAAAAAGAGTTAACACCGTTAGGGTTTAGGGATTATTTTTGTAATTTGGTTTAACTTTGAGGGACTGTTTTGGGAAATTTGGGTTTTGTCTTTTTGTGGTTGACCACTGTTGACCATGAGTTGACTTTTGTTGACCTTTGATAGCATTCTCCCGGCTTTTGCACACTCAATTCCGTTCTCGTGTCCGTGATTGTCCGGTTTTGACCGTTTTCTTGAGATTTTTGCAATATCCGTACCTACACAATCACAAAGACAAAACAAGCAATATTCAAGCATTTAAAGCACAATTTTGTCTTTTTAGGGTCAATTTTGATATAAAACGGACATGTGTTTTCACACATATCAAAATTCCCCAAACTAAGCGATTGCGTGTCCTCACGCAATATTATATGCTCTATAACCAAATACCTCAAAACTTCCCCAAACTAAATCTTTGAAAAGTAGCAAAGAAGACAGGCGAGTTAATTTATATGAGTACTAAAAATGTGATAAGAGATGAGGAGTAAATAGTAAAAGATATGTGACAAAGTATTTATAGTGGATTGGCTACAAGGTCACCTACCTTGCCCTACTCCACTCCCCGAGTCACCTACTCGAGAGTTCGAATACACTAGTCACCAAAACTCCTTCAAGTGGCGGAGAAGCCTCACAACGTTGCTTACCCGTTTATTCGGTGCTAAGCTAAACACCGGGTTCTATAAAGAAGTACCATGCCCCACATATACTTACACGTTTTAATGATACTAACCTAGGTACCATGTTTCAACAATATGGAACATAATATATCAATGTGTTTGCCCTCTACTAGGTACCAAACATTTACACCATTCATAAGTTACACCAAACTTTCTAAACAACACTTAGTGATATGACTTAGATCTATTTAATTACAATGAATGAGAAGTAATGTCTTGAGATCAGTAGCTTGATCCATGAATGATGAGAGATCCTTGCTCTAAGTAAACTCAGAAGCTTGATCTTCAAAGTACACATGTTGGTAGAACATCTTCTATTAAGAGATCTACAAAAATACTAAAAGGAAAGAACCATGTTTAAGTTAGTGTGTTAGATGAATATAATTAGAGTGAGAGACTATGTAAAAATCCATGACTAAACCAAGTGAAATGAGTTGGTATTTATAGGCATGAAAGTTACTGTAGCCCGGTTCTGCCGGTTCTGTTGATGAATGGAACCGGCAGCCAAAATCAATGGAACCGGCCTACAGTAACCAAATCCGAATGTTATTTTGCAAAATCTTAGAAGATCATGGGTAATCTTGCTAGATTATATTTAGATTTGGTAAGAGAAAAAATCTATTTATAGTTTTAAAATATTTGGAGATTTTTATAAAGTTTATTTAATAAAGTGGCTAAATATGGAAAATGTACATTTTTATTAAAAATGTGATTGTGTTAAAAGGATTATTATGAGAGAAAAGTATGTTAGAGGAGTTAGAAAACTATTGGTTTAGAACTTGTGAGTTTTGTTGTTTACTTTTGATAGGTTTATGTTTTGTCATTACAAAACAAAGAAAGATCGTAAAATATGAATAAACGTTTTTACGGTTTATTAGTATTAACACTTTCCTTTTGATTAAAATGAAGTTGTTACACTTAACCTTGGCATAAATACTATTTATACCCATTGGTTAACTATCCTTATTGAACTTTCCTAACTTAACACTTCTAGTCCCTATACTTATTAATGTACTTACAAGTAGGTCATTTCTCTATTTATAACATTCTCCCCCTAAATGATCTACTTGGGAACTATCCTTATTGTGTTTTTGATGTTGACTTCTTCTTTATGCTTGAAACACTTTATTCTGAAGTAGTCTGTCCAATTTCTTTTCTTGTAGCTCGAAATCGCTAAAGAATTCTTTATGAATGTTGAGGAACAACCTTGTAGCAACTCTCCCGCTATAATTTGCTTCCCTTTTTTAATATAATAGATCTCTTTATCTCTGAAGGTATCAACTCCACTCTTGAACTCAAATCAGTATTCTCAAAAGCTAACTTGATCTTCTTTTAAGCAATTTAATTCTTTTAAAAAATCTTGTATGAAATCTTTATCTTCGAACTTGATCTTGAATGTAGATTTCAATCACATAATGTTGCTGACGAAAGATCTTGAATCACGGTGATATTGATTGAGCATTTCTTTATAAAAGACTTGAACACTTAACTTTTCACATGAATCTTCATACTCTTTAAGCTCCCCCTCAATCACATATCCATCTCTTGAATATTGAAGTAGTAAACTTTGATTGTCTGAAGATAATGTCGATATTCTTGAAAAGTAATTCCATGCAAATGTCGAACCGGCTATCTCGATCGATCTTTGAAGTTAATGAAACAAATACAGATTAGTCAATTCTATCTTGATGTATAGTTACCTCAATCATTGGATGAAGTATTATGTATCTTTTTAATTCATCTCTCACTTTTACCATAATGATTTCTTGATTCTATTTCTTTTCTTGTTTCACTTGTATTTGTCCTCATATTATTCTTGCTTATATCTTCTCTCGTTTCATATACTTGATTGACCTTACATTTTCTCTCCAAATATACATATATCTTTTTCTCCCTCATACATGGCCAAAACTAAGCTTAAATTTCCCCCCCTCATGATGATTATGATTCATCGTGAGCATCATGATCATATAAGCTTCCAAATAAGCTTCGGGTGAAGAATATCCTTTAAAGTCCATGAAATTGAAATCAAAATCTTTTCTTTTCTCTTTAAGAATCAAACATTCTCCCCTTTATAAACAAACATACTCCCCCAAAATAACCATAAGCTTCCTTAAACCAACAAACTTGATTGCTATCATTCTCGTGAAGGTTGAAAGGTAACTTTTGATGTTATAATAATATTTGAAGTAGTCATGCTTGCGAAAGGTAGAAATGTTGTTGTTGTATGTTGTAGAAGATAAAATGGAAAATTATCAAAGTAAGAACCATCTTCTACATTAACCATGAAGTTCATACATCACAAGATTTGCTTTGAAAAATTATGATTGAAAATTTGAAAAATATGATCAAATCAATATCTCGATGATAAGGATGCGGAAATATGATCATGAAATTCAAATAAGCATTGATCTCGTAAACTTAGTGTTGTGTTAACCCGGGAAAACTCTTTAACTTCTTTCACATGGGATTGCTTGTTAAACACGTATTGGATATCATTAACACAATCATTTTCGAAATAGTGAATCATTGCATTCAGGAGTGGTCATGATGTTAGCACTGGTAGGATTTCCATTCAATCATTGTGAATACTATTTGATAGTATCACTCCAGAATGTTTCGGCAATGTCACGAAGACATGCAAATGTCACGAAGATATATAGTTATGTACCATTTTGGTATTATCTGATGTTATTACAATTGTTCTTTGTGTCCTAAAGATATTTCATTGAATATCAAATTGGCTCTAGACTCTTGTGCACTTTTAGTAAGCAAGGACTGTAGCATAATTTCCTTTATTTAATACTAACATTCTCGGAATGAGAAGTCGATAGATTATGCGTTTAATCTTTGTGAGAATTAAACAAATAATTTTTGAGAAGTACTTGAGTGGCTAGGAGGGGTTGTGCATTTGCATCACTGGGTCCATGATGTCTACTTCAATACCAGAAATCAACGAATGAAATCCAATAGATTATGAGTTGACCCGGTTTCTATCCTAGTGTAGGAGAAACACCCTTCATCTTTTCTTATAAGCCTCTTACTTTTTGTCAGTTTTGACATCTTTATCATTTTTCATTCCTTCTTTTTCATTCAAAGCTTTATCTTATAAGGCCTTTTGGCATTCGAAACATGTTGATTTGCACCTCAAACTCCATCACCTAGACCTAACTTTCCTAAATTGGAAGGAAGACTCCGGGGTAGATCAATTCCGGTTTTGGAAGATCATAGTGTTATCCCATGTATTTAATCCATTACACAACAATAATTTATACCAAGATGCTAGAAAATGAGAAGAAACTTAGAGAGAGAAAGTAGAGAGAGAAAGAAGATTAGATTTGAGATGGAGAGTTACAAGTGAATGAGAAAATGTAACCAACACCCTTCACCAAGTGTGGTGAAGGGGGTATTTATACCCAAGGCACTTGGGCTTTCTAAAATGGGCCGGGCTTGGCTAAACTTGGGCTTTGAGCCCGAAACACGGACAATATTAGATTACAATCCAAGCCCGTTAAACCCGACTAGCCTATTACAATACAAGACCTAGTTTGACTTTCTAAGACCGATAACATTCTTGTTTGACTTAATATAATTAAGGCTAACAATCTCCCCCAATGTTGAGGTCTCTTTCTTCAAACTTCTCTGTATCACAGATGACATTGAAGATATGACGTTTAACGTTTATGCTTTGCCTTGTTATGGTCTTGTCTTGTTTGTAATGGCTTTATTCATTCATGCTTTGTGATCTTGATTTTGAGCCTTTATCTTTTGACTTTAAATTCTTGAGATCGTTATCTTGCATCATCTCCTTGACTTGAATCATCTTGATTTGACTTCCTTGATCAACTTGTGCTCTTGACCAACATGCTCATACTTGTTACATTCTTGTTTGACATATGATTTTGAAAATAACCTGAGAAACCATCGAGGAAACAGTAGTATTCATTTCCTGTGAGTCTCTCAAGCATTTGATCCATAAACGGCAAAGGGAAGTGGTCTTTCCGGGTAGCTTCGTTCAACTTACGATAATCAATACAAACTCCCCATCCTATTACAAGTCTAGTTGGTACTAATTCATTTTCATCATTGGTCACTACGGTCATCCCTCCTTTCTTTGGCACACAGTGCACTAGGCTTACCCAAGGACTATCCGAGATTGGGTAGATCAATCTAGCGTCTAGAAGTTTTTCAACCTCTTTTTTAATGACATCATGGATCTTTGGATTAACCCTTCTCTGATGTTGGACCGCTGGTTCGTAGTCCTCTTCCATTAGAATTTTATGAGAACAAAATTCTGGGTTAATACCCTTTATGTCGGAAAGTTTCCAAGCAATTGCTTGCTTTCGAGACTTTAGAACCTTTATGAGAGCGGTCTTTTCTCGCCCTCAAATGCAATTATGAACCGAACAACTTTGTTGTTGTCTTCCAAAAATGCATATTTGAGATGAGGCGGTAAGTCCTTAAGTTCAACCTCTAGAGGTTCATCTATTGAAGATTTGGCAGTTTTGGCATCACACAGTTTAAGTTCCTTTCTGATTTCTGGTAAATAATTTCCTTGGTTCGGAGGTGGTAAAGGATCACTATTAAGGAGTGCTTCAAGAATAAGAATGTCCCCTTCTGGGTCATAATAGGATTCATCAACTTCCGGTGAAGTTGGATCGTCGGCTAGAGCAAGAAAAGCATCAGCTTCTTCTAGAAGTAGAAAATCACTATCCCCGAAAGGAGTGAGAGTCGGAGAAGAATTTGAAACTATCGGGTCATATCCGAGAGTGGGATTGCCACTGGCGATCACGTCTGAAAATCCTAGAACTTCCTGAGAATACTCTTCACAAGCTAATTCAACAACGTCGATTCGATTCGCCGTCATATCATTATAATTAACCGAGTATCTCGAAGTTTGATCAAGATTATAAGTAATGGCCTCATTGTCTACTCGAAGGGTTAATTCACCTTCGTACACGTCTATCAAAGCACGACTGGTCTTAAGAAAACACCTCCCAAGAATTAGAGGTACTCGAGGGTCTGGTTCAAAATCTACGACCACGAAGTCGGCTAGAAACTGGAATACACCAACTTTAACGTTGACATCTTTAGCAATACCGATTGGTCGTGAGATTGAACGGTCCGCTAGTTCTAGTGTCATGCACGTCGGAGTCAGGTTTGGAAGGTTAAGCTTTTTCCACACGGAAAATGGCATGAGATTTATGCTAGCGCCAAGATCGGCCAAGGCTAAGCACTCATCCATTCTCTAAATTTACATGGAAATTGAGGAATCTACGGTCACCAAGTTTTCGGGTAACTAGTTAAGTATGACCGCCTTTCAATGGTTCGTTCAAAGGGGTTCTAGCCATCTCACTAAGTTTTTATTTTATTTTTAATTAAGGCTTTAAGAGTTAAAGCAAACTTGGGCATTAGAGTCAAAGCATCCATGAAACTAATTTCGAAACTCATATCTTTGAAGATTTCGTAGAATTTCTCTTTTTGTTCGACAGCGTTTTCATGGCGCTTCTCATCACTTCGCCTTGAGGATAAGGAATTGACGGTTTCGGGTTAGGCATCGGCGCACTAACGGGAGCATTAACTGGCTCAAAAACTAGAGTTTGGTTTTCAACTGGGACAACCGGAGGTTGGACGTCTTCGGTAATTCTGTTATTTGTAGGAAAAATCATGTCCTTTGTCACATCGGTTCTACGTTCCACTACTTTAGGAGAAGTAATAGGAATCGTAGGTCCTTTGTAAGCAACCCCGCTTCGGGTAGTAATACCCTTCAAGTCTTCCTTCGGGTTAGTAACCATGTTACTTGGAAGAGAACCTGAATTCGAAGACGAAGCGATATTGGAATTTACGAACTTAGAAAGCATTTCCGTTAAATTTGTCATCTGGTTTTGTAAACCTTGGCCTTGATTTTGCATATTTCTCAATATTGCATCATTAGCCATGACATAATTCTCAAAATCGGTCTTTGAAACACCTTGCATATGCTGAGCAGGAGCTTGATAAGGTTGAGCTTGGTAAACTGGTGGTTGACTAGTCGGAGGTTGATACACTTGTCCTTGGTAGAAGTTATTTCCACGGTTTTGATTGAAACTATTTCCTTAATTTTTGTTGAAATTATTTCCTTGATTCTGATTGAAACGGTTTTGATAGTCTTAAATCGGAGGAAAACCAGGAGTTCAGATTTGGTTTGAAACCATCGGAGGTCTAGAATTGGTATTTCCTTGATTAAAATTGGCTGCAGCAGCTTGTGAAACGTACTCTTAATGTTTCTCGCTAAATGTTTTGCCATCAGTGGTTAACCAATTTTCAATAAGAATGAGCACCTCCACAATTTACACATCTCCTGCTCGACGCTTTTTAACAGGCACGAGAGCTTGGTTTTTTGCTTGTTCATCTCTTCAACATACAACAACGAGGAGGAGAAAAGAGAGAGATGACACGTAAGCAAAAAACCACACCTCTCTGCCTGTAAAAGCGATCGAGCAGAGTAGGTAACTTGTGGAGGAGCTCATCTTATAGAAATTGTCTAACCACTGATGGCAACATTTAACGAGACAACATTCAGAAGTATGTTTCAGCTGCTGTGCAGCCAATTATAATCAATGAAATACCAATTCTAGACCATCCGATGTTTCGAAACCAAATCTGAAACTCCTGTTTTCCTCCGATTTAAGACTATCGAAAAACGTTTCAATCAGAATCAAGGAAAATAATTTCAACCAAAAAATTAAGGAAATAGATTCGAATCAAAAACCGTGGAAATAACTTCAACCAAGACAAGTGTATTCAACCTCCCAGACTAGTCAAACCACCATTTTAACCAAGCTCAACCTAAGCAACTCTTGCTCAGGCAAATTGCAAGTGTTTCAAAGGATTCGATTTGAGAATCATGTCAAGTTCTAATGTATTGCAATATTGAAAATATGAAAATCAAGGCCAAGGTTACAAAACTCATATGACAAATTAAACGGAAATGCTTTCTAAAGTTCGTAATTCCAATATCGGCTTCGTTTTTTGAATTCCCCAGGATCTCTTCAGAGTAACACGGTTACAAAACACCGAAGAAGACTTGAAGGGTATTACTTACCCAACGGGGTTGCTTAAACAAAGGACCTAACGATTCCCAATTACTTCTCCTAAAGTAGTAGAACGTAGAACCGAGGTGACAAAGGACATGATTTTTCCTACTAATAACGGAATTACCGAAGACGTCCAACCTCTTGGTTGTTCCAGTTGAAAACCAAAATCCAGTTTTGGAGCCAGTTAATGCTCCCGTTAGTGCGTCGATGCCTAACCCGAAACCGTCAATTCCTTATCCTTCAAGGCGAAATGATGAGAAGCGCCGTGAAAACGCTGACGAACAAAAAGAAAAATTCTACAAAATCTTCAAAAATATGAGTTTCGAAATTAGTTTCATGGATGCTTTGACTCTAATGCCCAAGTTTGCTTCAACTCTTAAAGCCTTAATTAGAAATAAAGAAAAGCTTAGTGAGATGGCTAGAACCCCTTTGAACGAACATTGCTCGGCGGTCATACTTAACAATTACCCAGGGAAGAAGCGTGGGTGACCCCAGGTAGAATTCCTTATTCCAATGTAAATTTTCCGGGAATGGATGATTGCTTAGCCTTGGTTGATCTTGCGCTATGCATAAATCTCATTCCATTTTCCGAGTGGAAAAACTTAACCTTCCAAACCTGACCCCGACAGTGCAATGACTCTAGAACTAGCGACCTTCGATCTCACGACCAATCAGTATTGCTAAAGATGTCAACGTTAAAGTTGGTGTATTCCAGTTTCCAGCCGACTTCGTGGTTGTAGATTTTGAACCAGACCCTCGAGTACCTCTAATTCTCGGTAGGTGTTTTCTTAAGACCAGTTGTGCTTTGATAGACGTGTACGAAGGTGAATTAATCCTTCAAGTAGACAATGAGGCCATTACTTATAATCTTGATCAAACTTCGAGATACTCGGTTAATTATAATGATATGACGGCGAATCGAATCGACATTGTTGAATTAGCTTGTAAAGAGTATTCTCAGGAAGTTCTAGGATTTTCAGACGTGATCGCCAGTGGCAATCCCACTCCCTATTATGACCCGATAGTTTCAAATTCTTCTATGACTCTCACTCCTTTCGGGGATAGTGATTTTCTTCTTCTAGAAGAAGCTAGATGCCTTTTCCTATGCTCCTACCGACGATCCAACTTCACTCGGAAAATTTGACGAATCCTATTATGAACCAAAGGGGACATTCTTATTCTCTAACACTCCTTAAAATGGATCTTTACACCTCCAGAACCATAGAAAATTAATTACCAAAAAAAAAAAAAAAATTAAAAAAAGAAATCAGAAAGGACTAAACTGGAGATGCCCAAAACTGCCAAATCCTTATTGATGAACCTCCTGAGGTTGAACTTAAGGACTTACCGCCTCATCTCGAATATGCATTTTTGGAAGACAACAATAAGTTTTTGGTCATAATTTCCAAAGATTTAAGTATCGATGAAAAGACCGCTCTCATAAAGGTTCTACAGTCCCGAAAGCGAGCAATTGCTTGGAAACTTTCCGACATTAAGGGTATTAACCTAGAATTTTGTTCTCATAAAATTCTAATGGAAGAGGACTATGAACCAGCGGTCCAACATCAGAGAAGGGTTAATCCAAAGATCCATGATGTCATTAAGAAAGAGGTTGAAAACTTCTTGACGCTGGATTGATCTACCCAATCTCGGATAGTCCTTGGGTGAGCCCAGTGCACTGTGTGCCAAAGAAAGGAAGGATGACTGCAGTGATCAATAATGAAAATGAGTTAGTACCAACTAGACTTGTAATGGGATGGAGAGTTTGTATTGATTATCGTAAGTTGAACGAAGCCACCCGGAAAGACCACTTCCCTTTGCCGTTTATGGATCAAATGCTTGAGAGACTCGCAGGAAATAAATACTATTGTTTCCTCGATGGTTTCTCGGGTTATTTTCAAATACCAATCGATCCGAAAGATCAGGAAAAGACCACATTCACCTGCCCATACAGAACGCTTGCTTATCGTCGCATGCCTTTTGGTTTATGCAATGCACCAAGCACGTTCCAGCGGTGTATGATGGCTATTTTCCATGATATGATTGAAAAGACAATGGAAGTTTTTATGGATGACTTTTCAGTTTTTGGAAATTCTTTTTCTACGTGCCTTTCCAATGTAGAAAAGATGCTTAAACGGTGTGAAGACACTAATTTGGCTCTAAATTGGGAAAAAAGTCATTTTATGGTGAATGAAGGCATCGTACTTGGACATAAAATTTCAAAGAAAGGAATAGAAGTCGACAAAGCCAAAATAGACGTCATTGCTAAGTTACCTCACCCAACTACCGTCAAAGGTATTAGGAGTTTTCTCGGACATGCAGGTTTTTACCGTAGATTTATCAAGGACTTTTCAAAGATTTCTCGACCCATGACACATCTCCTTGAGAAAAACACTCCTTTTGTTTTCTCAGAGGAATGCATTCAAGCTTTTCAGACCTTAAAGAAGAAATTAACCGAAGCTCTAATTCTGATTGCCCCCAACTGGGACCAGCCCTTTGAGCTTATGTGCGATGCTAGCGACTATGCCATAGGTGCGGTTCTGGGGCAACGAATTGAGAAGCACTTTAGGCCGATACATTATGCAAGCAAAACGATGACCGAGGCGGAATCGAACTACACCACAACAGAAAAGGAAATGTTGGCTGTGGTGTACGCTTTCGAAAAATTCCGGTCATACCTCATCATGAATAAAAGCATAGTGTATACGGACCATTCCGCCCTTAAGTACCTTTTTGCTAAGAAAGATGCCAAAGCAAGATTGCTAAGATGGGTTCTACTCCTTCAGGAATTCGATTTTAAAGTAATTGATACGAAGGGAGCTGAGAACTACGCAGCCGATCATTTGTCCCGATTAGAAAACCCGTATGAAAATGTTTTCGATCCAAAGGAAATTAACGAAAATTTTCCTCTCGAAACACTTGGAGTTATTTCTATGTAATTTTACATCATGGTTTTGTTGACTATGCATTTTCTACATGCGGGTAATTTTTTAATCTAAGGATTATGTCCTACTCAACATTTGTGGTAGTTTTTTTTTGGCTGTTGTATATCTTTTTTTCGGGGTCGATCCCTGTGAGGGTTCGGACATTGTGCGGATCAAATACATTCAGACGGTGTGTTGCACTGGGCAAGAAGCTATTGATATTCTCAAAGCTTGTCATGAAGGACCCAACGGGGGCCATCATAGTGCCAATCATCATAGCTTGGAAACTGTATTTGATGCCGGTTTCTATCTCGGCCCCATCTACAAAGATACCATGAGTTAGTCAAAATACTGTGTTCATGTACAGCGTCAGGGCGAAAAAATTTCAAACGAGATGAGATGCCACAAAATCCATCAAAGTGTGTAAATTCTTTGATGTCAGGGGCCATAGACTTTTGGGACCATTTCTTCTTCAAGAGGAGAATATTACCATCCTCGTAGCTGCTTGATTATCTTTCAAAATGGGTTGAAGCCAAGGCGCTCCCCACAAATGATGCTAGAGTTGTAGTTAAGTTTTTGAAATCTCTGTTTGCCCGATTTGGAACTACCAAGAGCTATTATAACCGAATGTTGGTGTCCCATTTCTGTTATGACAAATTTGCTAAAGTTAGGTCTATTAGGATGGGGTCAACGCCTTCTTCTTGCGTTTAAGCGAGCGGGGCCGACTACTCCGTTATTGTTTGTGTTGTTGTTGAGAGACCGATTAACTAGATGATGTCGTGACCCATACTTAGACATTACTTTAGCAAATTTGTCATTACCAAGAAGAAATGGGTCCCACAATCGGTTATAATAGCTCCTTGGTGTTCCAAAACGGGCAAAACAGAGAATTCAATAAACTTAACTAATAACCTCTAGCATAATTTGTGGAGGGAGCGCCCTTGGGGGGGGGGGGGACTTCAACCCATTTTGGAGCTTTATCAACAGCTCACAGGATGTATTTATTGCTCTTGATGATGGAATGAGTCCCATAAAGTCCTATGCCCCCAGACATCAAAGATTTTACACACTTGGATGGAATTTTGTGGCATCTCATCTCGTTGTGAAATTTTTCCCTGACGCTGACATGAATCACAGTTTTTGACTAACTCATGGGTATCTTTGTAGATTGTGGGCCAATAGAAACCGGCATCAAATACTTTCCAAGCGATGATATTGGCACTATGATGGCCCCCCGGTGGGTCCTTCAATGACAAGCTGTGCATCAAATTTCAATAGCTTCTTGCACATTGCACACACCGTTCGAAATGATTTTATCCCCGCAAGCGAAAAAGATAGGGATACGTCCCCTCCCAGAAATAATGTTTGGATCATCCTTTATAAAACTTCCTCTTTTGGTTGAGTTGACATTCCTTTGATGATAATATACCCGCTTGGATATTTGCATAGTCAACAAAAACCTTGAGGTATTTTTACTAGAAATAACTCCAAGAGTTTCTAAAAATAGATAGAGAATTAAAATGTTCCTTTTATGTTACTTGTTTTTCTAAAGCATCTTATGAGACTCTCAGTCTAGATAAATGATCTGCAGCGAAAGGTTTTCAGCTCCATTTTCTTGTCAACGACTTTGTAATCGAATTCCGAAGAGAGAACCCACCTTATGCAATCTTGCTTTGGCATCTTTTTTGGCCAAAAAAGGTACTTATGGGCGGAATGGTCCGTATACCATAGGCTTTTATTCATGATGACGGTATGACCGGCATTTTTCGAAAGCCGATTACACACAGCCAACATTTCCTTTTCTGTTGTGGTTGTAGTTCAATTCCGCCTCGGTCATCATTTTGCTTGCGATATGTTGGGCCTAAAGTGATTTCTAATCGTTGCCCAAGAGAACCGCATCTATGGCATAGTCGCTTGCATCGCATATAAGCTCAAAAGGCTAGTCCCAGTCAGGAGCAATCAGAATTGGAGCTTCGGTTAATTTCTTCTTTAAGGTTTGAAAAGCTTGAATACATTCCTCTGAGAAAACAAAAGGAGTGTCTTTTCTCTAGGTGATGGGTCATGGGTCGTGATTATCTTGATTAAGTGCCTTGTGTTATAGATTCGGTTCATTTATTATTTTATATATCTGACGGGCTGGGAACGTGTGTTTTCTCCTAAGTTTTCACTTGTCGGGGTTACTAGTTGGGTGTGAAGCGGTGAGGTAATTTAGCAATGACGGTTCTATTTTGGCCTTTGTCGACTGCCTATTCCTTTCTTGGAAATTTTGTATCAAAGTAGGATGCCTTCTTTCACCATAAATGGCTTTGTTTCCCAAATTTAGAGCCAAAATTTGTGTCTTCTCCACCGTTATTTCTTAAGCGTCTTCTCTTAATTGTGACATTAGGCATTGTTGAGAAGATACATTTCCTGAAAACTTAAAAGTCATCTCATGAAAACTTCCTTTGTCTTTTCAATCTTTATATGGAAATAGCCATCATTACACACTCTGGAAACGTACCTGGTGCATTTGCCATAAGCCAATTACAGCATGCTGGGTCGGGGGCAATAAGCAAAAGTTCCGTTTAAGTGCAAGTGAAAATGTGGTCTTTTCCTGATCTTTCGGATCGTATTGGTATTTGTAATAATAACACCATGAGAAGAAGAAAACATCGACCGGGAGGGGAACAATAGTATGATTTTCCTGCGGTCTCTCTGAATTTGATCCTTAAACGGCAAATGGGAAAATCCCATAGTATGTGGTCTGGTCTTGTTCCCTTTTTCGGGGTTTGGCTTCGTTCAACTTACGATTATCAACTACAAAAACTTCTCCTTACCGTTACGCCAACGTCTAGTTTGGTACTATATCATTTTCATCATTGGTCACTATGGTCATTCATCCTTTCTTTGGCCCACACAAGTGCGCTGGGTTTCACAAAGACTATCCTGAGATAGGATTGAGATTAGGGTGTAGATCAATCCTAGATGTCCAAAAGAAGTTTTTCAACCTCTTTCTTTATGACATCATGGTTCTTTGGGATTACTCAACACCTTTATCTAATGTTGGACCATTTGTAACAACCCACATAATGGGTCACAGCGAAATAAGGATCCGGATCACACCAGCGGATGTTACTTCTAAGATCTAAAGCACTAAGTTATAGATAAGAACGACACATAAAAGTCAATTTTATATTGATACATTGGGGGATTTAATTATATATCAAGACATTATACAAAGCGAAATGGCTTTTTACTTGTTCCTTGTTTAATTTAGCCTATATAAGGACATACCATTACATTTCCAAAATATCGATGCACATAATAAAATCTTTAAGTGTACAATCCAAAATGTAATCCAATTGCTATCCTTGGCACTCAGTGCCTATTGACCTCGCTAGAAAACATTGCTTAAAACGTCAACAAAAATGTTGGTGAATTCATAGGTTTATGTATTTAAATATATGCCAAGGACCGCCATGACCATTTTCCCGTGTACTGTTACAACATATGACAACAATCACAAAACCAGATTACTGTTGCACTAAGCTCATGACACTGAGCCTAAACCTATATTTCATATTTAAGCGTCTATTTTAGCCGTACAATGTTTTAACCCGCAATTCTTTGTCCGGACATCTTTGGTCTTAGGTCGGATTCCGGTGATTGCGTCTTGATTCCCGTTACGGGGTGGGAAGGTGGTTTAACGGTTATTCAAATTGTTGTGCCGTAGGGTTTACATTAGACCGTAGACCAAATAATTATTGCCAATTTTAAGAAACTACAGTTATGCATATTGACAAGTTCATGATAATGGGCTCAGGTCGGGGGTTATATCGTACTGAGGCAACCACATATTCCAATTTTACTTCAAACACTTGCGTCCAATTTACTTAAAAAAAGCATGTTTTCACCCCAAATAATATAAAACAGTAAAACTGTAACAAAAGTGCGGGCTATGAACTCACTTGAGTACTGATAAGTCCAAATATCACAGATATAACATCACGCAAAACATTTCTGATGCTACTATTTATTTAAGGTCGTATTAAATGTACTGATGTACTTTTAATTAATATTAATAAAATTACTTTTTGATTTGTGGGGTGTATCGTACTATTGTTCGGGCTATCTGTTTTTTAGTGGTCTTGACAGTGACGACTACGTGGTGTTGTCGGGTATAGGGATTTAGGTTTTGCCAACAACTTGTCGATATGCCTCCAAGTGAAGGCCCACTCATTATGATACTCCTAGTATTAGATCACCCTTTTTTTGATAACCACTCATATATTCTATATAGCATAATCACCGACTATCGTTTTAGTAAAATAATATTTATAAAGTGTAGAAATCGTTATAATATATACTTTTCGTATTAATTGACCTAATTTGGTTAGTTTTAAGTCCGTTTGCTCGCGAGTTCTTACGTCCACGTTTCGTAGTAAAGTCGAAGTAGATCAATTTGTTTCATTTTTTAGTTTGTTTGATTATGGGTGGTGGAGTTTTGCAAGGTGTTCGGGTCTTATCAAAGCTAGTTTGGCGTTTTGTGGTGTATTTTAGCGTAATCTTGTATGAGGTTTTTTCTTTGGCGGGGGATTTGTTGAATTGGTTGTGATGACTGGGGTGGTCAGGTGGGGGTGGTTATTTGTTAGGTGGTGTGGGAGTGTTTGGGGTGACTCGGGGGCGGTTGTGGGAAAGGTTGCGAGGGGATGATGGGGTGTTTTTTCGGGGTGATAGGGTTGGTTCGGATTTCGGAGGTGGTGTGGAGGGGTGTGGGCCGGGGGGTGCGTGGCAGGGAGGGTGGGTATAGGACGCGGTTGGTTTGGGGTGTGCTGTGGGGGTGTGGGGTGTTTTTGTGGAGGGGCGGGTGTGGGTGTGTTTTATGGTTGTTTTTGCTTGGTGGGTGTATTTTGTTGGGTGAGGCCGTCTTTATCGGATTGTTTTCGTTTTCTTTTTAGGAGTTTTAATATATCGGTTGGGGGAGTGGGTGGACGGTGATGGGTGGTTTGCGGCTCGTGGTCGGTCGGTGGTGGTGTGGTGGGCATTTCGATAGGGCAAGGTTGGGAGGTGGCATTTTAGACAAGTTGGGTTGGGTGGAGGGTGTGAGGGTATGTTTTTTAAGGGGGGGGTGGGTGGTGGCGTGGGTGGTTGGGTGGGTGTTTATTAACGTTCGTTGCGTGGGGGTTATGTGTGGTGTCGGTGTAGTTTGGGCCCTAGGGATGACTGCTCGACTTGGCAGGTGTTCTTGGCTGGGGTTCTTGGTGTTATTGGCGTGGGGATGGTAGGGATGTGGCGGTTGTTAGGTTTGGTTAAGGTGTGCTTTTAACATAAGTTGGTAATTAATCAGGTTTTATTAAACCACCATTTGTTCACATAAGATTTTACATTCATTTTTCCATCGATTTATAACATATGACATATGGAATAAGTGCTTAAATTCAACCATAAACTCCAAATGAAACACTCATTTTACATATTATAAAGTCCTGAGTGGTGATTTAGCCTTAATTTACAATATTACACTTAAAATCATAATAATTTAAACAGTATGAAGGTACTAGGGAATAGGACCTTAGGGATGATGTATGACGTTGAGAAAAAATTAAAGTGCTAACCGTTTTTTTGACTCTAATACCAAAGCTTTCATGCTTTAAACCCAAGTTTAGGTTTGGAACATTAAAATAACCCTAATCTTCCCTTTTCTCTTTATTCCTTTGCAAATGATTTTCATTGTGAATAACACGGGCTGGGTGCCTTAGGAATTGAATGTGTAAAAGACGGTTGTATGGATTGTATAAAAGTTTTGTATGGTTTGTTTATGGTTGTTATATCAAGCCGTGAGTTTTTTTGAAGAGAAAGGAATGAAAGAGAAAACATGTGTGAAATTTTGTTAAGTAGTTAGTATAATTAAAAGTGTAAGTAAAATCTTATGCTGCATGAAAATATATGTCAGGAGAGTATGTAGATATATTTACTTGTTCAAACCTTTGACTTGTTATTCAAAGGGGGAGGGGTCCTTGTGCCAGTGGGATTCAACGGGCGAACTCTTCAGGCGGGGTTTTAAGGGCTTAAATAGTTTATGTTTAGTGGTTACCTTAAGTAGGAATCATCCCAATCGATTTCAAGGGTATGATGTTCCTAGCTTATTTTCTTTTATTTCTTTTTTGTTGTATTTTGTTGTATTTTTTCATAAATGGATAAGTGTGTAAAGTATAAGTTTTTTATAAAATTTGTAAAGTGTTGTTTTTATAATAAATGCTTTACTTGTAATGTCTTGGTATTTGTATAGTATTTGTTATATATGTTTATTCTTTTGAGACTGTTGTATAATTATATACAGATGGCCTAAAGTTTTATAAACTTTGATCGATTGTATATTTTCGTAGGTATTTGTTGATAGCGTACGTAAATTGTTTTTAGGTTTCCTGGGAAAACCTAATTGTCTCTTTATCGCGAAACGTTAACACTTTCACGGCATCGTTAGATTATCTTCGTGTTTCTTTATTATTTTCTTTTTTTGTTTTTGCTTTAAACAGGGGCGTGACCGTGTTTTTTGATGTATCGGTCTGGACCCGTTTACCGACAGTTTTTAACTGCGGTCATTTTTAGCTTACGCGATCGATTTTAACTTAACGATTTCTTTTTAAAAACAACTCACGCGTTACAATACTAAAAATAAATAGTGACGTTATTAACATCGTACATTGTCTAAAAACACGGCTGGTGTTATAGTCTCCCCCGGTTTAGCTTGTCTGAGCCTTTGTCCTCAAGGCTTAAGGACGCCAGGCACTGATGACGGCCCGGGAGCCGTCTTTGAAAACAGAGTGGGTATTTCTTCCGGAATTGATCTTCGCGTTCCCATGTAATACTCTGGACCTTATTTGGAGTTTACATCAAACCTTGGACTAATCGAGGATACCGGAATTCGCCATTCAACCGTTTAACTTCTCGAATCTGTGATCTCAATAGGTTCTTCGCATAAACTGAAGCTTTGTCATCAAAAAAGAAGTCGTCCAAACGGATAGGGCTTAAGGGTTCGTCTGGCATGACACTTCTCTTAAGTTGGACACTTGCAAATGTATTATGAAACTCTGCTCAGCTCATCAAGAAGCTCGAGCTTGTATGCAACGTTCTCCAACCCTTTTTATTACCTTGAAAGGTCCAACAAAACCTAGGATTATAATTCCCTCGATTTGCCAAAAAGTACAACCCCTTCCTAAGGCGAAACTGGAGCATCACTTTTTCTCCACCTCAAACTCCTTCCATCGGCTTAAGCTTCAAATACGGCGTTTGCTCTTTTGCCTTTCACGAGCAGTTGCTTCTTTGCTTACCTTGCAATGTTTTTCTCAGTTGTCTCTGGTATAATATCTGGTCTGGGTGTGTGAGGTGAACTTCTCCAACCTAAGCCTCAACAAACAGGCGATCGTCATTTTCTAACGTTTATTGTACACTCAAAGGGGGACAGCACTTAATGCTACTTTCGACTATCTGTTATTGTTTGACAAACTCGACCTAAGGGCTTCTTGTTTTTCCCAATCCTCGTTCCCAATAGCTCGATCACACCAACTCTAGATTATCTTCCGAGTGTTTTGAATGGCTTCTCTCGCCTTGTCCGTCAGTTTTGCCGGAATCATGTTATGCCATACTAAATATCTAAACTTGTACCCAAAGCTTTCTGATGTGACCTCCATGAAATTTGATGTCCGCAACCTACGGGTCACGATCAAATATAATCGAGACCTGGTATTCCTGCCTTGTTACTACTTCTTTAGGTACATTCTTGTAGTTTCTCAGAGGGTCAGTTATTTAATGGCGTATAAAGATTGCGACTTTGTAAGGACAATTTCAATACGATTTGTCCAAAATGGTGTCATACCCATTGTGATGACATTTAGGGAGATTTGTGAACCAAAATCCCATAGTCGATTTTGTCCCACTCCATGAGGTATCTAGGGTTGTACCAACATACTTACGATTGTCTCTGCATGGTCGGCCTTGACCTTAGCACAGGTCAAGTACTTGCTAACATAAGGGGTGGCGATTTCAGCTTTCATATTGAGGCCCACCAATATAGCCTTCTTTTACGTACTTCGATACATTTTCTCGGAACTGGATGTGATAGTATATCTTCGATTTGTGGGACGCAGGGCATGATACAGTCCGCAATCATCATAACAATTCGGTGGTAACCAAACTCCCTGCCATTGTAGCAATCAGGGTTTCCATCCAGTATGATGGTTCCCACTTTTCCATTTAAGTGCCTCTGGGAAATTTAGCATTTACACTTCAGCTTACCTCCAACATCTCTTCTTTCTTGATGTCTCTGATTTCCTTGCTTCAGCTCTGTGCATTTCAAGATTGCTTAGGAAAGATCCAAGCTCTAATGTCATGACTAATGCTCGAACTCTTTCTGTGGTTCTCTGTTCTTTCCTGCTCAATGATTCAGCAACGACATTTACCTTCCCTGGCTGTCTGTTAACGAATTGGAATATCACATCGTAATCTCTAAGCACTCAATCCATCGGCATTGGCACTCTATTGTTCTATTCCTCTGTTTGTTGATCTTGGTTGGGGTTTTTCTATGGATGATCAATTCTGTGAACACATACACATTGGTTACCATAATGATAGTGCCTTATTCTTGCTTAGACGCGTACACTACTTGCTTCGCCAAGTTCCCCAGATCATGAGTAGTCATAGTTCTTCTCATGGATCTTTAATTGGCGTGATGCATAAGAAATAAACTTTTTCCTTTGCATCATACAGCGCCCATGACCCTTGATGAAGCATCGCAGTCAGCTATACGATAAAATCTTTATTCCTTCGGGGTATTTATAATAGCCAGAATTGTTGCACTCTCCCCCACACAACTTCCTGCTTCAATAACTGGGAACGCATGCTTCTTGTTTGTCAACCCCCACTCAAACTTTGACCTTCTTTTGAGAGTGAGCTTGGTCATTGGTTTGGCGGATCTTTGAAAACCTTCAATGAATCGCTCCGAATAATACCCAAGCAACGATCTAAAACTGACGAATCCGTTGGTTTGTCTTAGGAGATGCCCAATCTTTAACGGATTCGATTTTGGCTTCAGAGTCTTCCACATGAATGCCTTTTATTCATCAAATCACGTTGACTGAGGGAACCCTGTACTTTGGGAATCCTCAAATTCCACACTTGGAAAATTTTGCATACAACTCCTCTTTCTTCAACAACTCCAATATTTATCTTCAGATGTTCTTCGTGCTCTTGCTTGTTCTTGGAATATGTGATCAAATATATCAAATAAAGGACAATTACGAATTTGTCCTCCAGATAAGTTTTTGCCACACGCGGTTCATGAGGTCATTAACACAGCTAGGTGCGCTTTGGCTCAAACCAACGGCATAACTTGGAATTCATAATGTCTCATATCGATGTTCTTAAAGGTAGTCTTGAGATGTCTTCTTCTCGAACCCTCAATTGGTGATAACTGATCCTCTCTAGGTCGATCTTTGAGTAGACACTTCGACTCTTGAAGTGATCGACATAAGTCATCAAATTTCTTGGTAGCGGATAACGGTTCTTCATCCGTTTAGTTTGTTTTTTAGTTCCCCGAATAAATCTATGGCACATTACGACTAACGATCCATCTTCTTCTTGACAAATAGAACTGGAAGCTCCCCTATTGGTGACGAACACTAGGTCATTATAAAGCTTATCTGTCGGACAAGTCTTTAGTTGATCCGCCATTCTTTCCATTTCTGATGGGGCCAATCGATATTGGTGCCCGTGCTACAGGTGCAGCACCAGGTACTTCAGATCGATGTGAAAATCCACTTTTCTGGTATTGGAAGATCCTGGAAGTCCTCATGGGATAAATAATTCGGGAAAATTTATTGTCGATCGGGTTTACTATTGCAGATTGCCTTTCTTCTTTCGATTCGTCTTCCTGTCATCCTTGATGGTAATATGTGCCATAAATGACTTGACAGCCTTTTAGCAGATATACTTATGAGCGCGGTCTTGGTGCACTGAGATGATGTTTTTAATCGAAGTCCCCGTGTTTTATTTGCGTAGCTCACGGTCGCCATGCAATTATCATTAAGATTAGATTTCGCTCACCTTCCCAAAGGGAATATACGAACGATCTCTCTTAGACACTAGTCTAATAACGGCTTGGTATTTCGTCTCTCAACGAAGTCAAAGCCAATTATTGACCTGTCCATAAGTCCCCCATTTTTTCTTACAGGCATTAGGTCGACGTTGAAACGGGTATGGGCATGGTCATAAATTTAACGTGAACCCAAGAGTAGTATAGTTAAAGTAAGAAGAGTATGTAATATCGTAATTTACCCAAATTATTCCTCTACGCATCAGCTAATTCAACCGATTTTTATACCATGATAATGTAGTGAGGGGCCTATATTAATTAAAGTACTAAATTGAGTAGACCCGAAAATTCTATCTTGCAAACAGTATCAAATAAAAGGAAGCATAACGGTTGTTTAGGGAGGAAACGTACCCTGTCCACCTCGTTGTTGTTTTGGGTTTTTGCCCTTGCAACTCCCAATACATAAGCTTCTGGGTACACCCGTTACCATTTCCCATGATTCTTGTCTCTTCCACTAGGGGCAGTCCTCTTGAAGTGGTACGAGCCCCACACTCAAGAGCAAACGATGGCATTGTGTATTTGTTCCCTTGGGCTCTCGGGGTTGTTGTTGTTTTTGCGGTTGTCGGGTTGTTGTTGTTATTGTTAATTGCGGTTGTTGTATTGTTGTTTATCATTGGAAGTTGCAGGTCGGCTCATACAGTCCTTTGACCAGGTGCCAAGCTTCTTGCCAGTTATTGCATGTTGCGGGTATACAAGCGACCGTAATGGTTGAAGTTACACTTAGGACATAGAGGTTTAGTCCCTTCATACGGTTTCTTGTCATCGTTCCCTGCAGCATAAGCCCTGCTTGTGTTCTGCCTTTTGTTCTGTTGTTAGTTTTGGTTATTTCGGGAAGTGTCTTCAAACTTCCTCTTGTTTTCTGCCTGTCTCCCAGTAAAAGTGTTAATTCTTCCGATCTATTTATTCTGTCGCCAATCTCAATAGTTCTTGCCATGGTTTTCGCTCGATGCCACAACACTGAGTATATCAGGTTCGGGCATTCCACCGAAATATCTTTCAATTTTGTCTGTCTCTTCAGGGTAATCCTGTTCACAGCAATACAGTCCTGGAAACGTTAGTTGTAGGCTACCACATCGGTACCTTTTACTTTTAGGTTCCATAATTCTGCCTCAATCTTCTTGATTTCATTCCTCGGACAATATTTAGTTGTCATTCTTTCTGTCTTAAGTCAGTCCACGTCATTGCATATATGCAACATCATTAGTCACTGTCTCTAACATGTGAGTTCCACATGTTAGAGCTAATTCCTATAAGAGTACAATAGTGGCAAACCTTCACTTGATTTCCACGGTCTTTCTTTTTGCAGTTATGTTACTTATAGCGATACACGGTTTCCATCCTCACTCCTTCCCCTCAAAACCATTGGGTCAAGTCGACCAATCCTTCTGTCGCCCATGAAGGATTTGAAGGGTTGACATCTTCATGAAGGTCTTGATAAGTGCACTCCCGAACAGCGCGATCATTATTTCTCACACCTGTTTCCCGAGGGTATGGCTATCATCGCTCATTTTGGGTTAGTAGACGTGACTGCCATACTCCAGACCAGTTGACCCCTAGTCGATCCCCTTGGCTTGATGTTGGGGCACAAGGTTGACTCGTAGTTGGTTTTGGTAGTAGTATCTGTGACTGGTGTGGGTTTGTTTGTTGCATCTGGGTTTAACCTCTAGTGGGCCTTCCTCTTTGGTGCACATTTTTCTTAAATAACAAGAAAACATAATACAACGTTAGATTCAAAAAAAAAAAAAAAATCTTAACATAACTCGGTTGTATACCATAATAAATAAAATCGATGTTCACAACACATGGTGAAATACACAACAGTATTGAAATTACAATTCGACATTCATTCATAATAAATCTCGATTTCATATAAAACATAACGCCATCCTTTCCAATATATAACTTAGTGGTAAGACATGATTTGGTTTTGGCTACATAACGATTCCCCTATCGCTAGTAGATTTATAAAATATGAAAATAACTTAGTAGAGCCCCTTTCTTGCGGGATGGGAGTTACCGTAATCTTAGTACCCCCCCCCCCCCCCCCCCCCCCCCCCCCCCCCCCCCATGGCTATTACAGGGATAGCTAATCAGATATAAAAGATCTATAATGGTCGATTAGCTAACCCAAAACAAAAATATCTATACAGCCTGCTATGCTGGGAGTAAACCAATAAAACTTAACCAAAATTGCTCATTGTGATACAAATCACTAAAGCCAAGTCTAGGAATGCTACTAGTGTCCTCCCAACGTGCTCAACGCCTTGCTCCAGCTCCTAGGGCCTGGTGTACGCATGATATGCTGGCAACAGCAAGATCATCTGCAGGCCTGCACGCTTGCCTATCGTCGTTTGCGACGCACCTCAGTCTCTAATACTGTTAACTCGTGCCTCTTATGCCCTATGGACAGTGAGCTTAGACCTAGCCAAAAGTCCTGACGGGTCTGATACTCTCTCTTGCTTGTAAGCAACTTCTCTCTCTCTCAAATACCTCAATCTCAGCTCTCACGGCTGCACGATCCTTTCTGGGCATCGTGATGATGTCGTGTTTGTTTGTGTCGGAAAATAAAAAGAAAAAAAGATTATAAAAAGATTTTTGTGGGATGTTGATCCTATGGTGTGATATTTTTATCAGATTGGATATGTTTAAGATCTCAGGGTTTTTACTAGTGGTTGGAAGGCACTGGACCATAACTTATTCCTTCCGTTTTTTGGACAATTTGTTGTTTAGGACAATTATTTGTGGATTTCGAACCTTGAAGTTGCTTTTCATCAACACAAACATTGCTGTCAATACGTAATCTTTAGAGGTGTTGGGTTTGACCTATTGATGGATCTCGAGTTTAAGGCAACAATCTGTGTATACTCTTGTCTCTTGGAGATTTGATGGCTATCCTCTCCGATATGTCTCTTTTGGTAATAGGCCCTCAAAAGACTCTAAGTCTTTGGCTATGGCACTGGCGTTTGTCTTATCTGAACTTTGGTACTATCAACCATTTTGCTAAACAGGTCTTGTTTCGAGGGTTTCTCCCTTAAGCTTCTTTTAAATTCTAAAAGGTACCACCTAGTTTTCTGCTTGGCTCATGGGTAATGTAAATATTATAAAATTAAAAGCCCAAAGAAGAAGAAGAAGAAAACCCACATACCTAAAATCTGGAAGTCATCCAATCAAGAAAACTTTTATCTGTTTGCACATAGATCTTTGTGGACCTAATGCGTGTCGCTAAGCGTTAATGGAAAAAGAAAAAACAAAAAAAAAGTACCATTCCTCGTCATCGTTGATGATCTACCTCTCGATTCTACACGGGTTGTTAAGTGCTTAAGGTCAAAAAGATAAAGCTCCAGTGATTTCATAATCAAGTTTCTCAAGATGATCCAAAGTGCGGCTTAAGAACCCTTTGTTTCTGACGCATCAGTAACGATAATGGAACTTGAGTTTGTTTAATCAAACGTTGCGTGAATATTATGAGAAGGTTGGCATCTCTCATGAAACATCTGTTGCTCGCTCTCCACAACAAAATGGTGTCGTTGAAAGACGCAATCATACGCTAATTGAAGCTGCCCGCACAATGTTAATTTATGCAAAAGCTCTGTTATTCTTATGGGCAGTTGCCTGAGTAGTGGGCTACCACTCGGTACACCTAAAAGCGTTCAATCATACGTCTTCGTTACGGAAAAACACCATATGAGCTTTTACATGACAAACCTCTCGACTTATCATTTTTCCAGGTATATGGTGCACTCTGCTATCTGACAAATGATAGTGAGAACTTGGGTAAGTTACAACAGAAGGCTGATATTGGTATTTTCATTGGCTATGCACCCACAAAGAAAGCATTTCAAATTTACAACCGACGTACCAGACGAATCATTAAGACAATTCATGTAGATTTTGATGAGCTGACTACGATGGCTTCTGAACACAGCAGTTCAGGACCCGCACTTCTGAAAAATGACTCCTTTGCAAACAATTAGTTCAGGGACTCGTGCAAACCTCTCCTTCAAACACCGTTTGTACCACTATCCCGTCACAAGAACATATTGGGATATTTTGTTTCAACCAATGTTTGATGAATTACTCACTCCTCCATCCAGTGTTGATTACCCAGCCTCTGAAGTCGTTGCTTCAATTCATGAAGTAGCTGCTCAGTCTCCCGCTGTATGTTTTGTACTTGTTTGTATGTTTTTGTATTTTTGTTAATCAACCGGTTTACCTTCTTCAATATAAAATAAAATGTTTGGATCCAAGATGCACCTCACCCAAGTCATTCGTCAAAACAACACCCAAACACTCAAAGCTCAGACCTCTAGCCCATTTCCTACGATGTTGGAGGAAGACATTCATGATACGTTGAAATTGCACATATGGGTAATGCCACGAGTACTTTGGTTATCCCAAATTAGAAATTCCCTTCTGATCAATCTTCATCGTTTTCGGATTATATTATAGTTGTGCATCTCCATCATCCAATTTCTGACTAATGTAGCACAATTGACTAAGGATCATGTCACTTGAAAAATAATCACAGAACTCGCTTAGTTAGATAGTTTCCATACGTCCATAGGCTCAATTACATGAGCAAGCTCTTTTCTTGTTACTACGATTACTTTCGTCGCTTCTATTTGACCCAAGACGTATAAAAGATGCTTTTGACTCATCATCTTAAATCGAAGGAATGCAAGAAGAGCTCAAATGAGTTCGCAGCGCCTTGGAGGAGTAGGAACTGTTTTTACTACCGACCAGACAAAGTTATGGTTATTCTCACGCTTGAAGTGGATATACAAGAAGTTGGAAGCTAGGACGAAGACTGGAGAGAGGCTATTCTAAAGAAACAGAAGGTCGAGTAGTGGCTCGTGGGTTACCGTCAAGAAGAGGGAATGTGATTTTTGAAGAAGTTCTTGTGCTTCGGTTGCAAGATTAGAGGCTATAAAGATTTTTCTCGCGTTTGCCGCTCACTTATATGAAACATGGTCGTATAGACCAAATGGATGATCAAGACTGCGTTTCTAGGATAGTTGGTAATTGCTTGAGGTCGACCCACCCCTCTTGTTGACCAACACACTCTCCAATCCATAAAAATACGAGATATTAGAGAGAGTAGTAAGATTTATTTTGTAGAGATTAGGAGGATGACGATAGAGACCGATAGAGATAGAGATTTAAAGAGAGATTTAGAGGATGAGAGGAGTAGAGATAGAGATTTATGTTGGCAGCCAGACAGCCAGATGGTTTTTTTTTGGATCCCAGATAACCCCAATCACGTGTACAAGCTAAAGAAAGCTCTTTATGGGTTGAAACAAGCTCCACGCGCGTGGTGGTTCGCATCTCCTTCATCTGTGTCATTTTGTCTCGTTCCTAATAAGTACCTCCAAAGATTCTCACTACAGGACCTCAGTGGTATCTTCTTTGTTTATCACGAGAGTAGAGGAAGGCAAGAGAATTACTGTCTGGTACAAGTATATGTTGATGATATTCATCTTTACTGCATTACACTCTGAACTTTGGGGATCGTATTTGCTAAAAATCATGAGTTCAAATTTAAGATGTCAATGATGAGAAAAAATCTCATTTTCTTAGGAATCATAGATTTTTCAAAAAATACCAGAGGCATCTTTAGATTAACCAGTCAAAATATGCTCTTAATCTTAAAGAAATACGATTAGTGACTCTTGTGACACTAGTGGATACTTCCTCATGGTGGATAAATTCCAAAACTGGAATGAGGATAAAGTAGGGAAAGCTGTTGTTCAATCACAATATCGTGGCATGATTGACTCCCTCCTTTATATCACATCAGCTAGACCTGACCTACTATTTGTTATTAAGCAATGCGTGCCCGGTATCAGGCTAGGCCCTACGAAAAGCACTTATCATGCGGTCAAAAGATCTTTCGGTATCTAAGAGGAACCATCAAATCGGGGACATATGGTATCCGAGGATTTCACTTCCAAAAAAAATTGCTATAACAGCATTTGCAGATGCGGATCATGCTGGTTTCAAGATACACGCCGTAGCACATCTGGTAGTATGCAGTTTCTGGGAGATGGCTTGTTAGCGTTGGTCATCAAGAAAAGGCCAGGAAAGCGCTGCGTAGATATCCAGTTACGAAGATGAATATATTGCTAAGTCGGGATGGGATGTTGTGCTCAATTGTTTGGTTAATGAGATCACAATCTTATCGGACTATGGATTGGATTCAATAAAATACATGTACCGTGATAATGAAAAGCGCTAATTGCCTTTAAGCTTGCACCAATGTTCAACATGCCATGGTCGAGCATATAGTCATTTGATTGTCACTATTTTATCAAGGGAATGTTGAAGAATGGGGTTGGGTGATTGAAACTTTAGTTTTGTCAATACGGTAAGTATCAAATGGAGGACATCTTTAGACGCGCAGAAGTATAAATGGCCCTGCAAGAGAAAGAATTGAATTTCTAGTCAACAAAGCTGGGAATGCGGAAGTTTTACGCCGGAGACCTCTATAACAATTGCAGATGAGTTGATGAATAGTGGTGGTACCTTTCAAAAATCCTTGTAACATATTATATATATTAAAACGTAAAAACAAAAAAGATTATTCATTTTTCAGAAATTTTTATAAAAACAAAATACAAAAATATAAAATTCATAAAACCCAAATAAAAAATAAAAAATGAGAAAAATATAAAAAGAGGTAATCATGGCATGTCTTTTGAAAATCGATAACATTTACGGTCTTAGAAATATCATTCAATAATGATACGATGCTGTAAATGAAGTTCGAGCAGGAGTTCCAAATATTTTCAAAACATGCCAAAAATGGCTTGCTATTATTTCAGAAAGCAACTCCGGTCATTCATCTTTAAAGCAAAAGTATTTCAAAAAAAAAACTTGACCTCTCAACGGGAATTTATTCTATGGGCATTGTCTACTTTTGCCATTGCAAAAGGCTTGTGTTTACTTTGCAACACAACCCGTGCTTTCTATATTATCATAAGTGTACGTGTCAGTGCACTTATGTGTTAAAATAAGAGAAATCTTATTTCATGGTGTTTGATTTTCAAAAAATAAAACATTCTAAGTTCAATCAGAAATGCTTTTTCAATAGGACATTCGACTTCTCAAAACAACGACTAAGCTATTTAAATAGGAAAACGGGGTCATGTTTCTTGAGGGGGATTAAAATGTCTAATTTCTTTTCATAAATTAATAATAATATGCCCATAATCAGGAAAAGGTTTGTTAAATAAATAACGAAGGAATGTCACTCTTAGGAAAGTTAATTAATGTTAAGCTTATGTGTGCTCATATATGTTACTTGTTTCAAGCCTTTAAGAATATTTTGCAAAATTACGTCTATTACGTATGGTATCTATAAAAATTAGGAACTATTTGTGCTATTTGTTTAAACTTTATAACATGCCTTATAAAATCTTATCTATGTCAAATTAAAGGGTATTGAAACTTGAAGGGGCAAATGTGTCAAAAACTAAACATCATTTTTAACATAATCGACCCCCTCTCTTTTACACACAAACACACACTAAAAGTTAGGAATTTTTTTCCTCCCTCTTCGCAGGTTACACGCGATCGCCCACCCATCCATCCATCATTTCAAGTCGTTTTCAAGCCTAAGGTACAAAATACAAATCATTCTACATTACCTGAGACCTCCCACCCCCCCCCCCATGCAACATCTCAAGGATTTGGTTTTCATCCCATTTTTGATCTCCAATATCCTATTTCTCAAATTAGGTTCTTGAAATCAAACTGGCTAAAAAATGCCAAATTTAGTTGAGGGTGTTTTTAGTTTTAAGTTGGTTTGTAATAGAATTGTCTTTAAACAGTTTTATGTTATTGCTTACCATTAAATCAGATTTGAGTGATTATTGGTTCGAAAATTTGGGTATCTGCTAAATAGTGTAAAAAGTTTATGGGTTTTGAGTTAGGGAGTTACACACCATCTTATTGAATATGTTTGGTTAATAAAATCACACCATTGTTTGTGGTTCGTTGAGTGTTTGTACTAAAGTAGTTATACATGGCTCGTTTTTGCTCGTACTAGTTAGTGACAAGCAGTCTTATACTACAAAGGTCATAAGTACCCTCTTTTTGTTGAGTTAGTGTTGTATTTAGTGCCCTAATGGTTCTTTTATCAATCGTGAATGCTAATGGAATCTTATGCGATTGGCCTATAAAAAACTTGTTTGTGAATCATTAAAAAATGAAACGAACAACTTGCTGTCTTTGGAACCGAACAACATGAATTCTTTGAGAACCAAACAACTAATTCTGTTAGTTGGAAAACCGAAAAATAGTTTGTAGTGTAGGAACCGAACAACTTTATTGTTAGAAGGAACCGATCAACTTTGTGGTTAGAAGGAACCGACCAACTATTGTTAGAAGGAACCAAACAACTCAGGTTGTTAGAAGGAAACGAACAACTCAGTTTAGAAGGAACGAATAACTTGTTTATTTAGAAGAACAACCGAGAACAAAATCAGTTTCTTAAAAGGAACCGAAACACTCAGTTTAGAAGGAATCCGAAAGAAACTCAAGTTATACTAGAAGGAATCCAAAAGCGCAAACTTAGTGCAGAAGGAACCGAATAACTCAGTTTGTTAGAAGGAACCGAACAACTCATTCTTTAAGGAACCGAACAACTTGTTCTCATTAAGGAACCGAACAACTTGATTCTATAAGACGAAAAAAAAAAAAAAAAACAAATAAAAAAACTAGGGGGGTTTTTTTTCCTTAGAAATATTTTGCTTCCAAGACCCAAAACACTTAGATCAAATTTCACTTAAAAGGCGATTGAAGAATCTTAGTTAGGGACAGTGTTAATTAAAATTGGTTAATTATACACTCTAAACAAGTTAAGTTGGCTTAAGTTGTCGTTTTTAAATGGATAGATCTTAATAAGTGCAAAAGTCTTAAAGTTCCTAAATACTTAAGAAACGCTCACATCATGAATCAACTTTTACATGCTCACTCAATAGGTCTCTATAGTATCTTGTATAAAATTGGTTGTACATAAAAACTGTATTGATCCTTTCTTAGTAGAATCATGGATAACACAAGAGCTCAGCAAAAGGCACTGGATGATGAATTAGTCGCCCCTGCTAACCGTCTCAAGATAAGGAAAAGCAATCTCCGACTAAGCTCAAATCTCATATCCAAGGAACCTACTCTTCAAGTGGTATTAGATGTTCTCAAACTCACTACATTCTATAAAGCATTTGAGATCACTGCTGATGTACCAGATATATACATGCAAGAGTTCTGGGTCACTGTCTCCAGACATCATTCTTCACTTCGTTTCAAGTTGAATGGCAAAAGTCATACTGTTAACGTAGACAACTTCAGAGATATGCTCAAGATTTGCCCTAAACTCCTTGGTCAGATATTTGAAGAAACCTCACTTGAAGAGGAGATTCTATCTTTTATTAGAGACCTTGGACACACTGGTGAGATCAAGTTTTTATCCGATGTCAACGTCAATCACATGCATCAACTATGGAGATCGTTTGCTGCCATAATCAACAAGTGTCTAAGTGGAAAAACCACTGCTCTGGAAAGTCTTAGTTTGTCACGTGCTTAAATTCTTTGGGGAATGTATCATAACAAGACTGTTGATTATGTCTACTTGTTGTGGGAAGATTTGGTGTATCAAGTGGAGAACAAGAATTCTAGGAAGAACAATGACATGTATTATCCACGTTTCACCAAAGTCATTGTAGACTACTTCATGGCAAAGGATCAAGCAATACCAAGGAGAAACAAGATCTTTTGGCACTATGCCACGGATGACTTCATGTTCACCACAATAAGAGTTATTTCTAAACATCAGGACACACAGGTATACGACACTATTCTCCCTCAGCACTTGACCAACCAAACCATGTTAGAGTCAGAAGCCTGCAAGACTTATCTTGCTTGTGCTACTGGTGAGAAGATTCCAAAACCCAAATATGTCAAAAATAAAGCTGATTCTGAATCATCTCCCAAAAAGAAGACTGCTACCACTACTAAAGGCAAGAGACTTAAGACTTCAGCAAAGGCGGATAAACCTGCCAAGAAGAAGCAACCTGCAAAGACATCTAAAGCTAAAGGTTTAACAGTGCTATCTAAAGTTGCTTTAATAGAATCTAAACAAATAAAGCTAGCCACAAAAAGAAGTCTGATAGAAACTCACAGCTCTTACGCTAGTGGCTCAGGTGCAGATGAAGGAACTGGTAGTAAACCAGGGATTCCTAATGTACTGACATATGGATCTGATGATGAGCAAATCTCTTGGAAGTCCAGTGACGAAGAGGATGATGATGAAGTAGGCTTGAATGATGATGATGATGATGATGACAATGATGATGATGATGACAGTGATGATGATGATGAAGACAATGATGATGATGACAATGCTGATGATCAAGATGATGATGATCAAGAAGATGATGGTCAACATGATGAAGATCAAGATGATTTTAATGAGAAGACTAATTCAGACAACGATGGTGATGACTTTGTTCATCCCAAGCTCTCAACTCAAGATCAAGAAGTAAGACATAATGAAGAAGAAAGTGATGAAGAAATTCAAGGTGCGAATGTTGAGGAAGAAGAGTTGGATGAAGAAGAGATAAATGATGAAGACAAAGCGAATGAATTATACATGGACGTAAATGTTAATCTGGAAGGACGAGATATTGAAATGACATATGCTTAACAAACTAATGTTCAAACTACTCAAGTAATAGAAAATACTCATGTGATCATAACTCTGGTCAATCCTGAAGGTCAACAGCAGAGTTCTTCTGTGTCATCTAGCTTCGTTTCTAACATGCTCAACCCCAGTCTAGATACATGTATTGACTCTATATATAATCTTAACACTGAGTCAACTTTACTGATAGATGTTTCGGTTACTACTATTGCTGAGCCACCTCTTTTGTCTACAACAACTCTTCCTCCACCACCCACTCCTCTCATCATACATCTGCAACAAACACCAGTTCCTATACCAGCAACTGTTCCAAGCTCCTCCCTACAAGATGTTCCTAACTTTGGCTCTTTATTCGGGTTTGACCATAGACTAAAAGCTTTGGAAAACGACTTCTCAGAGTTCAAGGAAACAAATCAATTTGCTACAGCAATTTCTTCAATTCCCGACATTGTTGATACGTACCTTGCCAACAATATGAATGAAGCCGTCAAAATAACTGTTCAATTACAGTCAGACAGACTCAGAGATTAAGCTCAAGCCGAAAATGAAGACTTCCTCAATAAACTTGATGACAACATAAAGAAAATAATCAAGGACCAAGTCAAAGAACAAGTTAAGGAACAAGTCTCTAAGATTTTGTCGAAAATTGAAAAGACTATAAATGAACAACTCGAAGCTGAGGTTTTGACTCGTTCATCCAATGAATCTAAGACATCTCATGCTGTACCTACCAACCTATCTGAATTAGAGCTGAAAAAGATTCTTATAGACATGATGGAGAGCAATAAGTCAATCCACATATCTGATGAACAAAAGTATCTCTACAAAGCATTGGTTGATGCTTACGAAAGTGACAAGCTCATACTTGACACTTATGGAGATAATGTTTCATTTAAAAGACGTCGAGATGATGAGGATAAAGATGAAGAACCCTTCGCTGGATCAAACCGGGGGTCCAAGAGAAGAAGAGCGGGAAAAGAACCAGAGTCAACCAGTGCACCAAAGGAAAAGACCTCCAAGACAACTGGCAAGTCTACTGAAGGGTCCAAATCTCATCACAAGTCTACTGGCGAGTCTGCTCAAGCAGAGGAACCAAGGCACACTGCTAAAGATTTGGAAGAACCCGCACATCTGGAGTTCAAAACAGGAGTTACTGAAGATCAACCTGATGAAGAGACCTCTTAGCTTCTTGATTGGTTTCAGAAACCAGCAAAACCTCCTACTCTTGATCGTGATTGGAACAAGACTTTGCTTGATTCTCATGGACCTGTTCAACCTTGACTAAGCTCTTTGGCCTAGATGGAATCCATGTGAGTGGTTTAATGAGTTGATGGACACTCCTCTTGACTTCTCAGCATTTTGATGAACCGGCTTAAAGTTGATACTCTAACTCCTGAATTATTAGCCGGTCTAACATTCGAGCTGATGAAAGGATCATGCAAGATTCTGGTAGAACGTGAATATTTCTTTGAAGAAGTCTACAAGGCAACCACTGATCAATTAGACTGGAACAACCCTAAAGGTCAACAATATCCTCATGATCTGCGAAAGCTACTACCATTGATACCTAATTCTCAAGGTTGTCGTGTCATACCTTTCGATCACTTCATCAACAACGACCTAGTGTATCTAAGTGGTGGTGTCTCAAGCCGAACATATACAACTTCAGTGACGAAGACCAAGGCTGAAGATTATGGGAATATCAAATGGATTGAATATTTGGTCCCTAACACAATGTGGAGTCAAGTGCCGGTTAGCTACGAGAAACATGCACTCTGGGGAATGTCACATTGGGGGCGAAAACGACAACAGTTCTAGGATTTACTGCTAACAGGGAATCTGCTCGATATGTCTACTCCAAACGCAGAATCATTTCTGTCATAAAGCTTCAAATAGTCGAATGGCATAATTACTAGCATCTGGATTGGATCACTGTTCGTAGAGATGATGACAAGCTATATAAATTCAAAGAAGGCAATTTCAACAGGCTTCGCATCCAAGACATCGAAGACATGCTGCTTCTTCTTGTTCAAGAAAAGTTGACAAATCTTTATAACAACCCAGAATTTTCATCAGAAGCAAAATCAACCTACTTTACTATGATCACAATTGTATGGGGAAATTTTTCGCTTTATTGCATTGCCAATATTTCAATGTGCAATGTAACTTTCATTCCTAAAGTAGACGAGCTCATGAAACCTACCTATGGAAATCCTATCTTCATATATGTTAAGCAAACATCATAACATGTCAAGTCAATATCATCATATCCTTTTTGCAAAGTACATTATTCCTATAATGTA
>BQNB010002689.1:0-37067 GCA_026074375.1 Tanacetum coccineum
GAGAAATACAAAGAATGATAGGGTCCCTTCTGCGTCTAAGAGTAGTCGCATCATGAATAAAGATGTCGAAGTAGAAGATTACCCTAGGAGTTTACTGCTTTCTAAGAATAAGAAACATATGTCATCTGAATGTAATAACATTAAGCTTGCTATTCGGAATGATAAATATAAAATTGTTTATGTTATGTGTAAGCAATGTTTAATTACTGCAAATCATGATGCTTGTGTGCTTAATTATGTGAATGGCATGAATTATCATAGGAAGAAACAAAAGGCAAATGTCTCTAATATTGCAAATCAAATGAAGCATAAACCACATGTCTAAAATGGAAAAATGTAGGGCCCAAAGAAAAACTTGCTTCACCTAAGCCTAGTAAAACTAGAATGTGCCTTAGGTGGTTACCCACTGGAAAAATGTTTGACTTTAAAGGAAAGTTAATTGCATCTAGTGAATCAAATGGTGAAAATGCATGTACTCCTACCCTCAGGAACCTTCAATCAAACGGTTTCCAAATTCCACCTTTTTCCTTGGCAGGTTATCCAAATATGTTTATGGTGCGTCGACTCGGATTGTTTCAAGCATATGACTGGGAATCTAAAGCTTCTTATCAACTTCGTCTAGAAGTTCTTGGAAACCGTTCGCTTTGGGAATGATCATGTAGCTGCAATTCTGGGTTTCAGTGATCTTCAATGGGGAAATATATTGATCACCAGAGTTTATTTCGTTGAGGGCTTGGGGCACAACCTGTTCTCGGTTGGGCAGTTTTGTGATTCAGATCTGGAGGTCACATTTAGAAGAAACACATGTTTCATCAGAAATCTCGAGGGTGTTGACTTGTTAAAAGGAAATCATACAACAAACCTTACACCATCAATCTCCATGATATGGCCTCTGTATCTCCAATTTGCCTTATGGCTTGTGCTACTTCTACTAAGTCATGGTTATGGCATCAACGCTTATCCTACCTCAACTTCGACACCATAAATGACCTTGACAGAAATGATCTTGTCACCGGTCTTCCTAAGTTTAAATACCATAAAGAGCACCTTTGTCCCTCTTGCGAGCAAGGAAAAAGCAAAAGAGCATCTCACCCACCCAAACCTGTTCCAAATTCTAAGCAGATGTTACACCTTCTTCATATGGATTTGTGTGGTCCAATAAGAATCGCTAGCATAAATGGAAAGCGATATGTTTTGGTAATTATAGACGACTACTCCCGTTACACTTGGGTAGTCTTTCTACGATCAAAAGATGAAGCAACAAAGGCGATTAAAACCTTTCTCAAGAGAATTAATGTTCTACTTCAAGCCCCTGTTATTATTGTAAGAACCGACAATGGCACATAATTCAAGAACCAAGTACTTCAAGAATACTTTAAAAGTGTTGGCATCTCTCACCAAGCATCTTTTGTCCGCACCCCTCAACAAAACGGAGTCATGGAATGAAGAAACCGCACGCTAGTAGAGGCTGCTAGAACCATGTTGATTTTTCTCGTGCACCATTATTCTTATGGGTTGAAGCAATTGCTACTGCATGCTACACTCAAAACCGCTCCATCATTCACCATCGATTTTACAAAACACCATACGAGCTTATTAACGGCAGAAAATCGGATATCTCCTTTCTTCATGTATTTGGGGCTCTATGTTATCCAAAGAATGATAGTGAAGATATCAGGAAGTTTGGTGCAAAAGGTGATATTAGATTTTTCATTGGTTACTCTACTAACTCTTGTGCTTAGAGAGTCTACAACCGAAGGACACAAAAAATCATGGAGACAATGAACGTGACATTTGATGAGCTTTTAGCCATGGCTTTTGAACAAAGCAGTTTAAAACCCGGGCTTCAAAGCATGACTTCTGGACAAATTAGTTCAGGACTCAATCTTCCTTATGCTCCGTTAACAATAATAACTCAACGACCTACTGAAGGTGATTTGGATTTACTGTTCTAAGCCATGTATGATGATCATGTCGGTGGTCAACCATCAGCTGCTCTAAGAACTGTTCCGGCTGCTCAAGATCCTCAAGGTCTTCAGACCCCAACAGTATCTACAACAACAGTAGACTCCGACACCTACCAATTTATTCTCTCAAGCAACAAGTATTCCAAGCACTTCACAGAATGTTGACGAGCTTGAAACACAACAACAACATGGTCAGCCTCATCATGCTACAATTGTTGACAATGTTCCGAATGCTATTATCAATGATAATACGTTTTTAAATCATTTTGCTCCTCCATCCTCAAGTGCTGCTGAATCATCATCCTCACAATATGTGGATCCATCGAACATGCATACATTTTACCAACCGTACCCTAGTATGTGCTTAAATACACATACTTTTTACCTAATAAATTGAGATAAAAAGACCAATAAATACAAAAAAATGCATTGTATTCGTTTGTATTGTGAATTGTGTCTTGCAGGTAACAGATATTGCACAAAAGGAAAAAAACAAAGCAAAACGGACAAAACCAATCACGGGAATGGAAAGAGATCAAGAAACCGAAACCAAAGGCGTACCCGTCTTCTATGGACCAACCCGGGCCCACTTAATGGGTCGGGTCAGGCCACAATCTATAAACTTAAACCTAAAAGGCCCTAAATAATAAAAAGCCCAAATGTTATAAAATCTTAAAACCCTTTTAATATTACTCTTGGCCTAAATCACAAATAAAAGCCCAAATCCCCTTTAACCCGTTTCCAGGTCACACACTGATAACACAAGTCTAAATTACTATTCACCCTCTGCTTTCCCTCCCTCGTTTTCACCTCCATTCACACTCAAGGTAAAACTACTCACTCATACACTCGCCCCTAAGCATCTAGAAGCATGATCCTGACACGTCTGACACTTTTGGGAGCCACACTGGTAATCCCCTGCATTGCCATTAGAGGATGGGACATGGCACGCAATCCAATGGTTCTAATGATGAGATTAGAGGCGGTTTGATTCAATGGTCAAGATTAAAGGAGTAAGGAGCGTCCAGAGGGCTAGAAGCTTCGCTGCTCTCCTATAAGAGGAAGCCTCACCACATAGTATTAACATCTAGGAGTAGGAGTAGTATAGAATAGCTTTTATGTAATTTTTAGCTTAATTTCTTCTTATTGTCTTTAAATAATGTAATTTCACTTTTTAAGCTTGTAATCGTTTTATGTTTTTAATAAAGTTTAAGTTTCATTCATAATTGTGCTTTAACTACTATTTTTACTAATAAGCAATTAGTCTTAATGTGATTTGAATTTGCTCTTATAAGCTCTTAAATACATTATTAGCTTGTTATAACTCAATTAAGCCCTCAAAAGCTTAACTGAGTTTGTTAATCACTTAATTCGTCCCCTATAATTACCACAACTTAATTGGAAGATAAGCCAAAAAGGGAAGGGCTTATAGACCATACCAGCTTATCATGGATAAGCTGGAGCTTAGTAGCTAAGCTCATTTGAGCATTTAAATCCTTGTTTAGAGCAAAGGATTAAGGTACACTTTTCTTTTTCTCTTTTTAAGCTTATTATGTATTCTGCTTGTTAACTGTTTATTTCTGCTTATTTGTGCTTAAATCCTGTTCTGATTGTGCTTATTCTGTCTTTATTCTGCTTAATCTGTCTTTTATACGTTTATTACATTTAGATTTAAGCCATTGATAATTTGTTTCTGATATTTTCTTTGTTTTCATAAAATTTGTCTCATAAATCCGAAAATATAATAATAGATTGGCTTATCGATTAAGTGCTTATTTCTTTCATGTTTTAGCTTATTTGTCCTTAAAATACATTGTTCTAAATCTGTTTTGATGTTTAAAAAGGATCTCATAATGTTAAGGGGGTGTTTGGTTTAGACAATATTGACTCATGTTAATACTTTTTGATCATTCATAGCTTTTGATTCAAGTTCAGTAAGGCTTAATTTAGTTTGTTACGAAGTTTAAATGAGGTTTAATTAAGTTTTGTTAAGATTTGAGTTTAGTTAAAAAGTTTTTAAAGCATTATGTCCTTTAAAATTCTAAAAGAATCTAATGTTGGAGATTATGGTTCTAAATGCATTAGAGGATAACTTTTTATAGTTTGAATTGATTTCCACTACATTGGAAGCCACAGGTTCGAACCTGTGACCTCCCCCTTAGCACACCAACTTATTTAACACACACACCTTAACCAAACGCGCCCTTGGGTATTTTCTGTCATCCTTTTGCACCATTAATTATTTATGCATCTCTTCCAGTTTTAGCTTATTAAGTTTGTTTGCTTATTTACAGCTTATCTAGTTAAGCTCTTCATCAAATTTTATTTTTCTTAGGATTAGTATAGTATTAAGTAATTTTCCTAATTTTTTCAGATTTTTAATAATTAGTTTACTATTTTTAATAATTAATTTAGGTTAAAACTGTTTTTAAATAATAATAAATAAAATAAAAACCAAAAAAAATATAATTCTTTTTCTGAAAATTATTTTCAGTCATTTAGGATTTATAAAAATTAAATTTGCATTTGTAGGGCTTAATTTTGATATACTTGCTTACTTAGTCGCGTTTTAGGATTCCCGTTATCGTTTTTAGCTTTAATTTTTAATTGTCTTATTTGTTAGCTTTCTTTTACATGTTTTTATGCGTTTTCATTAGTAGAATTAGAAACCAAATCAAGATATTTAAAACCATTCAAATCACGCGATCACAAACTTAACCGATTCTCAATTTGCACCTCGTTGGGATACGACTCGGGAAGGTTTTGAATTTTACTTCGGATAAAAATAATCTTCTAGAATCCTCACAGAATACTTATTACTATACTATTATTGACTAATCCTTATACTATATTTTATATATACGTATCGGGAGAAATCAATTTTTGGCGCCGTTGCTGGAGAGGTGTGTTACGATTATCGTGTTTCGTTCAAAGATTAGTAATTGAAGACCCTTCCTCGTGAAGTTATCTCTTTCAATTGTGAATATTTTCTTCTTATTATAAAAATATAAAAATACAAAAATATTTTACACTTCTATTTTCTTTTAATATTAAAAATTACCGATTGTTAATTGTCGTTTTGGCTCATCTTTAGTTAACAAACTAAAAGAGAGGTATAAGGAGGGTCGATCCTGCAAACTTCGACCCAAAAGGAGAAGGTTTTTAAAATGCTTCGCGCTTACCCGCTCCTCCGCTTCTTTGTGCGTTTTCTAGAGAGCTACCGTGAACTATTGACTTTCGGTTACCAAAAATATTTTTCTTTCTTATTTTTATTTTTTATGTATTATTTAAAAAAATATATAAAAATTCTTCTCTATCATCTTATCCGTTTAATTCTTTTTCTTATCCCTCTATATTGTTTAATTCTTATAGCATTACTCGACTATCGTGACTATCTTCATTGTTTTTACTGTAAAATACGGATGGATGAAGATCAATATTGTTGTCACCGGTGTTATTGTGAGAGATGTGGAAGTAAGCACGAGAATGGATTTTGTTCGAAATGCAATTTATACGTTAATCCGAATTCTTTCAACAATTATGATCCACGTATGAGTTTCTTAGACAATCCTTCCAACGATATTAGAGATCAAAAAGCTCTTGATACTATGCAAACATGGTGTGAGTTGATAATTCAACAAAAAGTTAAGGAAAAGCAGGAAGAAAAAAATATCGCAGAGAAGGCAGCGGATCATAGAACTCGTACTCCAGAGTTTTTGGATAGTTTTAAACTTACTTACAAGAAGAGCACTATTCCTTTGAATAATACGCCTCTTTCTCCAGATTTTTCCGACTTTCCTCCACAACCCCAGTACAAGACGTATTCTTGTGAGTTATGTGGAAACGATTCTCATTTTGGTTACGATTGTCCAACATAAGTTTCGTTTATCTTTAATCCGGACCCGTGTTACAATCAAAATTTTGATAATAATTTTCCACAAACTCCACCAAGTCTTCCACAATATCTTTGTTGTACCAATTGTGGGGGTCCTCATGAGACTTTTCAAGCTGATCAATTGATCTTCAATGAGCCTTATTGTGAAAACTGTGAGGGACCTCATATGAGTTTTTAGTGTCAACCAATGAATCAAAATTTCTATGATTCAAAATTTTCCGGTTTTGACCAATTTCAACCCCTGCAGTATCCCGAGGAAAGTATCAAAGAATTTTTTGTAAAGCACGCTCAAGAAATGATAACTATGGTGCAATCCGCTGTGAAAATAGTAGTGACTCAATCAATTGTAGCAGGTAGTTCAGAATAAGGCAGAGGATGCAGGCTGCTTTTTAACTCCATATTGGAAAATTCCTATTATTGAAAGATGATGATGATGATGATGATGAGTATACTATTAAATATAGGGTAAACAAAAAAACCAAATTTACGTTAGAGAATTCGTATATGCAATCACACCCGATGTACCCCAATGGAACCCGTTAAACTCTCTAAGTAATGAGGGCAACGAGAATCTTTTGCACTATCCCGAAATGAATCGGATGATGTAATAATAAAGTCTAGTGTTGAGAACCTTGTCCCAATCCTAAGTGAGTCCGAGGGTATTTCCGACGATACATGTGATGTACCTTTTTGTGATAATTCTCCTCCTCTTGATGTTTTAACCGATCATTTTGAGATTTTCTCCAATTTTAACGATGATTATACTTCGAGTGATGACAATTAGTATGAGGAAATCGATTACATTGAGGCATCACCTCCTGTTTCAGAGCTTGTCAGCTTAGAAGAGGTGAAGGACGATATACTTCGTGAGAAATTATTGAATATCAATCTTCTTATTGCTAAGATCGAATATTTGAATGACAACTCCACTCCTGATTGTGTGTTCAAGTCTCCTATCCCCGTTAAGGATAGTGACTCTTTCTTTGAGAAGTCTGATACTTCTCTCTCTTATTCGGATAATTCTTTTCCGAGAATTCAGAGAATTTTAGCGATCATACGGAAGAGCGAGTAGTGCCTAGTACCACTACTATGCTGATTACTCTCTTCCCGAGTGTATGATTCGTTCACTTTTTGAGATTGAGCCACGATACCATGGGATGAGTTGACATAGCCTTGTTATGGAGATATTTTTAGCGCGAACCTTGTGTTCATGTGCCTAATGAGTTACCCACCCATCCCACCCTTATGCTGGATTCGGACTTCATTCCTTCTGATGATTCCTTCGGATTCGATCTTGAAGTTTCTTTTCCTTCCAGAACTAGAAACAAGATTTTTGATCCGGGGATATTCTTTGAAGTCTAATCCAAGAGATTTCTATCTTGGGATACATTTTCTATCTCATTTATCCGCAATCTTCTTTGTCCAGTTATTAAGACTTTGCTTCCATTTTCATCCAAAAATGAAGACACAGTTTTCAATCCTGGTATTCTTCCTTCTAATCTCTTATCTCGTCAGGGCAAAATCACTTTTGATTTTTGTAAGAGCCCGATGATGATTTCTGGAAGGGACATTCCTTTCTTGGCTGTCCTGTTTCTCCATTTCTATCCCCCTTGACCAGCTCAAGTATGGGGGATCGAGTCAGGCTCAAGACTCGGGTAACAAAAACAAGCGCTTCGTGGGTGGAAACCCATGCTTATCCTTAGTATATTAGTATAATAATAATGAATAAGTGTGATGTAAGGAGGCTCGCCTCTTCCTTTCTCGTGTTTTGTGGTTTATGTCCAGGATTGCCCAGATTTTGAAGACTCTCATACTCATGGTTTTGTCCATCGTACACTCGATCTTCAATCCTTAGCATGCTTATATATGGGAATCCGATATCATAGATCTTATCGATTTAACGTTTATCTATTAGCATACTTAATAAACGGCTTTAGATTTGCGTAGAAACCCCTTAATATTTGGATTATGCCTTGAAATTAGTATGGGGGTGACAGTCTCACATTGAGGACAATGTGTAGTTCTAGTATAGGGGGTCTTTCGATTCGATCTTGCTTGAATTTGTCTTGTCTTCACGTAACTCTGTTTTTCCACCAAAAATAGCAAAAATATGCCAAAATTTAAAAATTTGCAAAAAGAGAATAAGTGTGTTGACACATAGTTTTGTCTTTTTAAGGAATAAATTTTGACTTGATCGAGCATGTTGTGCTCTAGCTTGCCCCTTAACTTACATAAATTTAAGCTTTTGCTAGTCTTTTATACAAGAAGCTTTAAAACGCGAATTCTAGCTTAAAAGAGCCAAGAGTTTGCAAGTTTCCATGTTAGACTTTAAATATGCTAAGCTTGTTTTTATTAGACTAAGCATTCACGGATCTTTTTATTAAAGATTTTAAATTTGCGAAGAACAAAATATGATAGAGTTTTATATAAGTTAGATGC
Source organism: Tanacetum coccineum (assembly GCA_026074375.1). Classification (NCBI taxonomy): domain Eukaryota; kingdom Viridiplantae; phylum Streptophyta; class Magnoliopsida; order Asterales; family Asteraceae; genus Tanacetum; species Tanacetum coccineum. The sequence continues at coordinate 8,302 of BQNB010002689.1, forward strand.
TAAACATAAAGTAGTTGGAACTCTTTAAGGCTCATAAAGGTTAATTGTGGCTTTTTGCTCCCATCAGCTTAATAAACTTTATATAATTGTTAAATAAATAAAGTTACTTTAGATTTTTGCGATTCTTAGTTTAAATCACTTCGTAGAGTTTCCTTTTGGTAAAAGTAAGGTACACATTGAGGTTTTGTCAGTGTTGTAGGGAAATAGACTCCTAGACCATGGTCGGCTCGCATACCGATGTGGCAGTTGTTAAAAGACCACAAGACTTGAAATTTCGCGAATAATAATAAGTTATGTAATAAACCGAAGCCGAAATAAGACCACTACCTCTTGCCGGCTCACAACCAATGTGGTAGTCGTTTAAAGGGTGGAGGTAATAATAATAATAAAACTGTGGACTGATAAAAGTTTACTGCATCTTGCCGGCTCACAACCGATGTTGCAGTCTTCTAAATAAGGCACATAGTAATGATCTAAGAGTGATAAAAGTTTGATGCATCTTGCCGACTCATAACCGATGTTGTAGCCTTCTAAAAGGTCGAGGAAATTACCGAGGTCGAAATATGTTTGCTGCATCTTGCCGGCTCACAACCGATGTTGCAGCCTTCTAAAGGACCGAGGTTTAATAATGTTGCTTTAATAATAATAAGAATAAAAGCCAAATTTCGACTCTGGGGTTATCTAAATAAAGCCTCCGTCTCTGGACTCGTAGTTGAGTTGTTTCAGATGAAATAAAAAGGATAACCCCTAAATCATGCGAAATTAGAACCTTAATGTGGACCTTATTCTCACCATATTGTCTCTTTAGGAAAGGATTTCAAACTAATTGTGGTCTAAACCGGGTTTTACTTTATATGAATAAGACATTAATTTATTTGTCACAAATAATAATAATAAAATCTTTAGAGGATTTAGGAATAAGGGAGCGGAAAGTAGCTATGCATCCACAATTAACATTTATGAGTAGTGTTAGCATCTTAACTTGTATTTAACAATGATTTCGTTTTTAAGCTTGGTTTGGGGCAGGTGAGAAATCAAGGACGATGAATTTATCCTTTTATTTTTTCTTGTTCCGTGGAAAGTTATGATATGTATGAATAATAATAATAAATGCATAAAAAAAGGTTAAACGGGGGGCTTTTCAAAACTAAGTGATTTCTTAATTCCCTTAGATGAACACTTAGATACTTTTCTAAGTAATTAGTCTAAGGGGGTGGAAATTTTTGGTTTTCTAAGTTTGTATTTATGACATTGCGTGAGGACACGATAATAGCTTAGTATGGGGGATTTTGGTATGTGCTTAAATACACATACCTTTTACCTAATAAAACGAGCTAAAAAGACCAATAATGACCAATAAATACACAAAAATGTATTGTATTCGTTTGTATTGTGAATTGTGTCTCGCATGTAACGGATATTGCACAAAAGGACAAAAAATGAAGCAAAACAGACAAAACCGAGCACGAGAATGGAAAAGAGTGTGAAAAGCAGGAGCCAAGATCGTGAGCAACTTAGTGGGCAAGCCCAACCCAAAATAATGGGCCCAAAAGCCCATTAACCATTTTTCCTAAAAACTTGTAAACTAAAAAGCCCATAAATGAAACCGGCCAAGTATTTAAAGTATAGGGCCAAAACTGTAATAAACAAATCAGTTAAAAGAATTACATAGTTAGTCCTTAGGGACTAACCATGTTAGTCCTTAAACCATATAAACCTAACCATCGTTACATCTACCAAATACCCCCTTAAACATTCGAAATAATATAAAAAAAACCCAACCCTCCCTCGTACAGTCCCAAACACTCCCGCCAAGTAAAAAAAAGGGGCAAATTCACTGTTCACCCGTCTTCCCCATTTACCCATATCACCAACTTAACCCGTACCCTTCTAGACGCCAATTATGACGCAAGCAGTGATGTCAAGGACTGAAAAGGTAGCAATCCGTGCCCAATGATTGGAGAATGGTGATGTGGCATCGAATCAAGGGCTGGGATTGATTTAAACAAGCACAACAGTAAATGAAAGGCTAGGATTAAGGTCTCTGAATCCTCTCACACAAGAAACACACAAGAGCTCAAGACCCTCTCTTATTCCCCTATAAATAGAGGTCCTCGCACACAGAATTAAAGGGAGAGGGGAGGAGTAGTCTAGTTTTAAGCTTATTTTTAGTTCTTATTAGCTTATTGTAAACCTTTTTCTTATTGTAATTTCTTTTTAAGCTGTAACTCTTTATTATTAATAAAAGTACAAATTTACCTTTTAAACTTTGAGTACTGTTTTACTTTAAAATGCAATTTAGCTTATGATGATTTGTGTGATGAATTAATAAGCCCCAATAAGCTCTTAGTTAAAGTTAAGCTCTCAAAAGCTTAACTGTGTTAGCTACTCAATCAAACCACCCTCAAAATAATTTACACTATTTTTTGTTTGATGATAAGCCTATTATGGATCGGGCTTATTGAACCTTACCAACTTGTCTATTAACAAACCGGAGCTTGTGTAATTATGCTCTTAAGAGCTACATTAAGTCCTTGTTTAGATGGGACCAAAAGGTATTTTTCATTTTTCCCTTTGTTTTAAGGGCTCCAAATCTATAAGATTTGCCTTATAAGTTTACTTATCAATGCTTATTAGTGCTTATTTACTGCTTATTGTTGTGAATTCAGACTTGTTTTAGCTTAATGAGTCTAGTTTATGGCTTAGCTTAGTTTGATTTGAGTTCTCATCATAATCTATCCTAAATCAGTTTTAGTAGCTTTTTAATTTAGCTTAATGGTTAGTGCTTATTTTTCCTAAGACATTGCTTAATTGTCTTTAATAACCTTGAATCTTCATCTATTTTCATAAAAATTAGCTTTTTAGGATCTGTTTTAAGCTTAGTTTTAGCTTTTGCAAAGCATAAAGGGGTGTTTGGCTAGCAGTATTAACATCCTAGTCAATACTGCTAGAGGTTGACTTGGCTGTTAAGCCATCTTTGATTAGCTTAAAATCAGTGTTAAAAGTAGTTTAGAAGTATTTTAAGGTAGTTTCACTAAGTTTCACAGGATTTAAGTTTGATTTTCAACATTTCATAGTCTAAATTGGTTTTATTAAGCTTATTTGAAAAAGTTGGCAAAAATGAGTTTGAGGTTATGAATTTTTGTGTTCTGTAAGTCTAAAATCAGTCAAGAGTTAATTTAGTTAAATGTCAAGTTTTCTAGCCTAGTGATTAAGTCTGCAAGTATTTTTCAAAGTCAAAGAAAATCCAAAAATAAGTCCATCTGTCACTTTTTATCAGCTTATTTTTTAAGGCCTAATTAAGTTCAAAATGTCTAAGATTGATTTTATAAGTTCATTGGCCTCTAGGGAATGCTGCAATTGAGTTTTAAAGGTCTGGCTTATTAGTTTGGTAGCTTATTTTGAAGCTTAAAAGCCCCCCTTAGGTTGATTTGAAAGCAGTTTTGCTTATAAGCTTATTTGAGGTTTAGAGATTTTCAGCCTTGGTTTATTACTTAATTGAGGTATTTAATGCTTATTAGGTCTAGGATTATAATTGTTTTTAGCTTTTCAGTTCTCTTTTTAGCTTATTAAGTCTTTGAATGCCAAACAGTTTAGTTTTTCTAATTGTAATTAAAGTTTGCAAACTGTCAACTTATTTCTGTGCTTATTTGTAAGTTTTAGAAAAAGTCGTTTTACAAAAGTTGCTTAATGTCAGCTTATTATTAAGTTTTCAAAAAGAAAAAAAAATGTTTCATAAAAAGAAGAGGTCACAGGGGTCGAACCTGTGACCTCCCCTTTCATAGCCAATGTATTTAACACACACAGTTTAACCAAACGTGCCCTTGGGTCTTTTTCAAACACATCTTGCACCATTAAACTTATATAGTGTCTTTTTCAGTTTTAGCTTTTTTAGATTATTTAGCTTATTACTGCTTATTTGAGTTAGCTTATTTTCTCGTTTTATTTTTCTTAAGTCTAGATTTGTGCAAAGTACTTTTCATTAATTTTTCAGAATTTATATAATTAGTCTAATATTTTTAATAATTAATTTAGATTAAAACTGTTTTTAATTAATAATAAATAAAATAAAAACCCAAAAAAATATAATTCTTTTTCTGAAAATTATTTTTAGTCATTTAGGATTTATTAAAATTAAATTTGCGTTCGTAGGGCTTAAATTTGATATACTAGCTAAATTAGTCGCGTTTTAGGATTCCCGTTATTGTTTTTAGCTTTAAGTTTTAATTGTCGTAATCGTTACTTGCATTTACATGTTTTTATGCGTTTTCATTAGTAGAATTAGAAACCAAATCAAAATCTTAAAAATATTCAAATCACGCGATCACAAACTTAACCGATTCTCAATTCGCACCTCGTCGGGATACGACTCGGGAAGGTTTTGAATTTTACTTTGGATAAAAGTAATCTTCTAGAATCCTCACGGAATACTTATTACTATACTATTATTGACTAATCCTTATACTATATATTATGTATACGTATCGGGATGAATCAGCCCGTTAGGATGAGTGCGGTAAGGTCGACCAAAAGGAACAGCCTCCCCGGGTCAGATAAGAATCGCTGGCCGTTGACGAATCCCGGGTGGGGAAATAACAGGAGTAATGGGAAACTTAGATGATGGTGCAAGAGTATCATGAGATGACGATTCCGATGGTGAGGACGGTCTAGATGCGACCCTGTCCCTCCACCTCGAAACCATAGCATCATGAGCGGCATGAGACTCATGCCTCTCGGGTCTCTGCTCAGCAGGCTCGGACTCACTGTCCGCCTCCGAGTCATCAGAACACAAGAATGGTAAAACCAATGGCAAGTCTGGTACAGGAGGTAAAGAATCCTCCGATGGATCAGAATCAAAAGAAGATGAATAATCCACCAGATCAAGTACTCTGGCAGGTGAGATGACAGAAACTGCCCCCACCTCCAGTGCAACTATGGGATCAGCCGGAACAATAGGGACCTCAGGGATAACCAGGATAATAACAGGAATAGTGCCAAAGAGAATCACTCGTGGGGCATGAGAACCCACACACTCCTCAGACGAATCCGACGAAATAGAAATAATAGGAGCTGCCATGACCTGCACAAGCAAGAGTTTATATAAATCCCCTTTATATCAAACCATGCAAGGTGCGTGTAATGCAAAAGAAAGTAAAGATGGTGTAAAATATAATAACGGCAAAATTAATCGTATTATAATTATGGAAGTGTATTATAATTAATACTCGCATACTTATCGATATTAATTATATACGTAAGTAGGTAAACACGTAGGATCACATACTGTTTATAGACCAGACCTAAATATACTACCTCCTAGGCTCTGGATACCAATCTGTCACACCTCCAAACGGGGCCTGGACGGAATACGTGTCTAGAGGCGTGACGTCATTATAGATAATATGCAGAAGCGAATAAAAGGTTTTAAAGTTTGACAATGATGTTAACATAGATAATAATAATTCTTGAAAATCGGTCCAAAGCAAGGCAACACCATAAAGCACCTGAGAAAAACATGCTAAAACAGTCAACATAATGTTAGTGAATTCATAGGTTTAAATTTGATATAAGAGTGGACCACAATGCAAAATGCATGTGACTATTATAACATATACAATATCACATAAAAAGGTATTTACGTTGCACTAAGCTCATGACACCGAGGCTAAATGTAAATACTTAATAAACTTGCCCTGACGGGTGCCAACATGGCGCTTCACCGTATCACTCGACATGGTATACGTCCGTTGATCTAGTAAGAGCTACTTACCCGGACATGGGTGATTAGTCCTAATAGATCTATTTACAACACTCGTGCTCACTTACCAATCCAATTGATAATAAGTAACTAACGGTTCATGATAACTCGGGCATACAAGTTTCAATACTACTTAGGCAACATGTAAACAAGATTGGGAAAAACGTAAAGCATTTGCGTCCAATGTTTGAAAGCAAGCAATGTTTCTCACCCCATAGTAGTAAAGCAAAAGTAGTAAAACGTGGGGCTATGAACTCACCTTAGCAAGATGAGCGAAAGGTAAATCACGTAAATGAAAGATGATATAGAAATCTAGCCGCGACCTAGATAAATAACGCGTCTTAGGAACACGGAAAGTATACTAAATATAGCACGAAACGCTAAATATAGAAAGACATCCATGTGTGTTTGTGTTTTGGTTTTATTTATCAAAAACGACTTAGTGAAATTATAACGTTCTTCGTTGAGTCCCGACATTTTTCCCGAAAGTTACCTTTTATAGAAAGTTTCCTTTCTAGGAAAGGTTTTAGTTTCAAGACGTTAAACCGTCCCCTATATTTGTTAAGTTTCCATATTTCCAAAACGCACTAACTAGTCCCAATCACTTAACTTCTATGTCCGTTTCGCTAAAACATTATAAAAGTTACTATTTTTGAAATCCTAAATTTTTATCAATCCCAACATCACTCAAATATTTTTATGACATTTCAAATGTTTCTAATTAATTACCTAATGTTTTTTATATGTTTCGCCAAAATTTAGAAAGTCCAAAAATATCTGAAAGTGTCCGAAAACCCCATTTTATTTTCCAGTCAGCACTACGTTTAATTGGTTTTGCCGAAAAACGTTTCAATCTTGCAACGGTCGTATCTCATTCGTTATACGCCCGTTTTTGACGGTCCTTATATCGAAACGACCGGGGAATCATATACTAACATAATCTTAAGCCTTTATCACTTTAAAACATTTTTAAACACCCTTAACCTCAAGTTAATTTTCGGACAACAAGCACATTTTGCCAAAAACGCAACCAAAATCCACCCAATCTTCACAATAGTGCTTATTCTTGCCCTAATCTCCATTCAGCACTAAACCACCAACAAAACCAAACCTAAAACTAACCTAATCCCTTCATCTTTATTGTTGCAACTCACTTTTCAACTCACCTCACCAAGATCACAAAGTCATAAACATATTACTTCTATTTTTATAAAAAATGACAAGATATTATTTCATTTCTTTCTATAAAAGTGTCACAAACACATGGATTCTTAAGCATAAACAAGATTCATAAGAATGAAAGAAAATATCAAAAGAAAATTTAGAAATGCTTACAAGAATAAAGAACAAGAAGCAATAACACAAGATTTATACCCAAAAACACTAGGTCTTGAAAACCCACTAATAAAACTAGAAACCCTAACTTTTAGATCTTGAGAAAACCCTTGAAGATCAACCAACTAATACTTTAAACCACCTTAGGTAACCTTAGAAATGAACTTAGTATACTTGTATCTTGCTAGAAATTAAAGAAATGGAAAGTGTATGGGTGTGTGTTGTGACCGTGGGTTTCAAAGAGCAAGGAGGAGAGAAAATTTTTTGTTGGTGACTTGTGTGTGTGATGGAAGACCTAGAATGAGAGAATGTGATGTATTTATAGGAAAAATTTTAGGTTTAAGGCATTTGGTGTGAACCTTGGCTGAGTAGAAGGCTTGCACCATCCACCTAAATGGTGCGTCCAGTTTTGTGGTTCAAGGAGAGGGATGTAACACCCCCATTTTGATAAATATAGCAGCGGAAGCTAATCTGGGGTATTACTTCATGAATCACAGACACAATCATAGAAAACGACTCAAAAGAGACGTTTTTAAAAGATACGTTATCATTCATTTAAAATCAGAGTTTTACAAAGGCAGGTCCCAAAATCTAGAAACATAAAATATGAATGATAACAAGTTTTAGCCATCTTCAAGTCCATGCCACTCCATGCCATAAGTTGCTCAATTACCTGGGATAAACATGCTAAAAAGGATCAACACAATGGTTGAGTGAAATTCATAGGTTTATGGTAAATAGTTTGAATACAAATTATAGTGAGCACTATTATTATGGAAAACAATATGATTATAGAAAACTACATTATCATGGAGTACAAACATTATTATGGAGAAACAGTTGAATGCAGTTATCATATGGTAATAATTGCATCGAATACAATTATCATGGAAAATTGGTACTTTATTATTCGCACCTAAGCTCATGACACCAATACTTTAACTGGAAATTCACCTTGTGACATTGGTTAGGGAGCTATGTCCCCATGGAAAAGGTAACTTGCCAAGGTTACCTATTAGGTCAAATATAGTGCGTTTGGCTACCCTATGAATGGGTATACAAACGGGAGTCGTCACCCCCAATAGATCTATTCACAATATTCGCGCTCACTCGTAAGCAATTAATGGTTCATGATATGGAAATAATGGCACTGGAAGCTACTTAGGCAATAATATATCTGGATAGCATACATAAAACACTTGCATTCATGGTTTATACGGGTTTATAAAGTATTCAAAAGATTGAAATGTGAGGTTATGAACTCATTAAGTCTTTGAAAAGTAATCACATTGTTATAAGATAAACGAGTATGTAAAAGGGTTTGTAACAAGCATGTATCCCCCTCGCGGGTTTATAAAACATGTAAATAAGTAAAGGCGAGGTTATGAACTTCACCTTATCAGAATAAGGAAATCTGATTGATGGCAAAAGTATTTCAAGTGAAAGACGTCCGTATGGTGGTACGATGTTATCTACTCGGGCGGGAAAGTTCAGAATATAGATTGAAAGAAAGCAGCTTCGTCACGTAACCTAGGATAATATGTCGAGTCTTAGTTTGATTGAATATGTTTTACATTATAAAGTATAATGTATATCTTTGATTGAATTATTATGGAGTATTGTATCACCGTTCGGGCCATCATATTTCAGAAGTCATTAAGTAAACTTTTGATGAGTCAGGGCACTTTAAATCGTAAACCCAGCAACTCAGTCAGAACATAATACCAAGATGAAACCCCTTAATATGAAGCTCCCTAGTATTGTGATACGATATAGATTCGGGACAGGATTTTTAAAAGCACATCGATGATGAATTATATAATAGTTATAACATAATCGGTTTTAAGCGTTTTATTCAATAACTGGAAATGATAAGCACGTCAAGCGTTAATTTACATGTTTTATCTTATAAAGTTTTGATAATATTTTTACTACTTTTCAAAATGTTTACCTTTTAGGGACCTTATGAAGAAAATGCAAAATATACCCTTGGAGTTTTCACTTTTACAAGTTTGGTCCTAGTTTAAAAGATGTACAAAGTAAACCTTATACTTTGGAAAGTGACATAATAGACACCTTTAGTTATAACTTTGATAAAATGACATGTTCAGCCCTTTTAGTTATAAGTTTAGAAGTTTAAACGGATCAAACAACTTAACCCCTTGCATGGAATACTTTTGCAAAACAAGTCTAAAACGCCATGCAAGCTTATTTTAAGACTTCAAATGATATTTGCAGGTTATAGCTTATTAATATAAGCTAAAATATGAAGATTTAACGTAACAAAAGTTTAAAATAACGATTCGTTAAGCTAGAAATCAAAACGGGTCGTTTTAGGGTTAAATAACGAAAACGCGTAGGTTTTTAATTCAAATTCCTTCAAGACTTGATAAAGTGGTTATAATAACATTAGTTTAACTTAATAGAATAGATTATAACAACATTTAACCATTATAACGATTTGATTTAAGAAAAACACAAAATTAGGGTTTCGGGTGCACGGTTTGGATCAAAAAGAGAAAACACATGGTTTTTGAGTTTTAAAACTTTAACAAGAGTATATTTAGGATCATATGAACATTATAAGAGTGTAGGAGCAGGTATGAAGATCATAGAACCTGGGTTTGAGCTTTGAAGATCAACAATGGAGGAAAACGGGTCGAAATGGGTAGAAACGCTTCGTACGCCTAGGTTTTTCTTCTTCGGGGCTTCAAGGCTTCAATCCTTCTCTTGATTATTATTCTTGGGACTTATTAGGAGCTTCTTGAGCAGAGATATGTTGCTAGTATGGGTTATAGAAGAAGATGTGGGGGATGAGTTAGAATGAAGGGTGTTTGTCCCTATTTATAGTCGAAATTCACCTTGGAGCCCAAGAAACTTAATGCCCAAGTTTAGGACAGGTGGGGGATGATGTAGAGGAGCTAGGGACTGATTTGGAGAGGATAGGTAGTGAGTATGTAAGCTAGAAATCAAAGAGAAGGATGTGGATCATCCTTGTGGTGCCGCGACTGTAAGTAGCGTGAAAGAAAGTGATTGGCCAAATTTTGTGACCAAGGACTCAAAGGAGATGCTTGTAAGCAGCTTAGGAATGAAGTAGGAGCATCATTGAGGTCCTTGGATTGCATGGTTAAAGTTTAAAATGGGTCATTTGGAGGGAAACTAGGTGCGGGTTCATTTGAAGTGGGTTAGGGCACGGTTTAAGTTTTTATGTTAGAGTTTCTGTACAATTTGACTTGTAATGATAGATTAAGGTTTATAAGACTTGTTCTAAGAGTTACTAACAAGAATTGATAGGTGGTTCGGGTTTAAAATGGGTGAAAACGAGTAAACGGGTCTAATGTTCCATTTAGGGCACGTATAGGGTTTCTTGGTTTTATTCCGTGTATAATTGAAATGAAATGATGAAATGATGATAGAATATGATTGATAATGTTGTAATTTAAGTTATTACAACTTATTTGAGTGTTGGTTGAGGTTTAAAACGGATAAAAATCAATAAACGGGTCACGATTTAGAAACTAGCTCGGTTTAGGGTTTTCTTGTAATTTCATGAAATGAGAATGAATATGGATTGTAAATGAAGTGTATGACTTGCTTGTAACTTGTACTTGATGGATTGTACAAGTTTCCTTAGGAAAATGGAGGTAAAATGGCTATTTTGAATATCGTGCATTAATGACTTGTACATTATGCTTTAAAGGACTTGTACCTTATTTTGGAGGGAAAGTATATTCAAATGAGATGTTATATTACTTGTACATGAGCTTTGATCACTTGTACATTCATCTTAAATGTTTACATTACCCAAAATTAGGGTTTAGGCATAAATGTTAACGGTTTAAGCTCATTTGGTATTATCGTCGTGAAAACTTTGTTAAATGAATAACGTATATGATAAAATAGATATTAGATTGTTGACTTGACATGTTATGATGTTTGCTTGATATATATGAAGATAGGATTGTCATAGGTAGGTTGTGTGAGCTCGTTAACTTTAGTTATGCAAGTTACGTTGCATAATAAGAGATTAAAGCAAAAAATTTCCCCGTAATAAAAAGTGAATATTATTTTATAGTAGTTATTTATATGATGAAATACTGAAATTTTCTGAGTTCTTTATAGTCTCCACCCCCACATTTCAAGATCTCGTCCTGAGATTTAGATGAATGTTAAAGTGAGATTAGGTAATAGATAGGAATACTTAGCACGAACTTGATTTTCATGTTAGGCTAATCAAGGTTACAAGTTCACGTGTGTGATGCATTTATAATTATGTTGCGCACCATAATTATAATTGCCTCCTTTCACACGTCTACTTACTTCCAAGATTACACCTCTCTAATAACTTGGTAGAAAAATAATATAAGTTATAATAGTTACGTAGTATTTGGTAAGCAAATTTCTTACATACACTGCTTGGGGAAATGGAGTGGCACGGAGGATATTGATGGCAAAAGAAAAGTAGTTATAGTTAAGGTTTTACCCTTGTTCTCTATAACCGTGAGCTCTGATACCACTCTGTAACACCCTTATTTTGATAAATATAGCAGCGGAAGCTAATCTGGGGTATTACTTCATGAATCACAGACACAATCATAGAAAACGACTCAAAAGAGACGTTTTTAAAAGATACGTTATCATTCATTTAAAATCAGAGTTTTACAAAGGCAGGTCCCAAAATCTAGAAACATAAAATGTGAATGATAACAAGTTTTAGCCATCTTCAAGTCCATGCCACTCCATGCCATAAGTTGCTCAATTACCTGGGATAAACATGCTAAAAAGGATCAACACAATGGTTGAGTGAAATTCATAGGTTTATGGTAAATAGTTTGAATACAAATTATAGTGAGCACAATTATTATGGAAAACAGTATTATTATGGAAAACAACATTATCATGGAGAACAACATTATTATGGAGAACAGTTGAATGCAAGTCATCATAATGGTAATAATTGCAACGAATACAATTATCATGGAAAAATGGTAACATTATTATTGCACCTAAGCTCATGACACCAATACGTTAACAGGGAAAATCACCGTAGTGACATTGGTTGAGGAACAAATGTCCCCGTGGAAAAGGTAACTTGCCAAGGTTACCCATTAGGTCAAATATAGTGCGTTTGGCTACCCTATGAATGGGTATACAAACGGGAGTCGTCACCCCCAATAGATCTATTCACAATATCCACGCTCACTCGTAAGCAATTAATGGTTCGTGATATGGAAATAATGGCACTGGAAGCTACTTAGGCAATAATATATCTGGATAGCATACAGAAAACACTTGCATTCATGGTTTATACGGGTTTATAAAGTATTCAAAAGATTGAAATGTGAGGTTATGAACTTATTAAGTCTTTGAAAAGTAATCACATTGTTATAAGTTAAACGAGTATGTAAAAGGGTTTGTAACAAGCATGTATCCCCCTCGTGGGTTTATAAAACATGTAAATAAGTAAAGGCGAGGTTATGAACTTCACCTTATCAAAATAAGGAAATCTGATTGATGGCAAAAGTATATCAAGTGAAGGACGTCCGTATGGTGGTACGATGTTATCTACTCGGGCAGGAAAATTCAGAATATCGATTGAAAGAAAGCAGTTTCGTCACGTAACATGGGATAATATGTCGAGTCTTAGTTTGATTGAATATGTTTTACATTATAAAGTATAGTGTATATCTTTGATTGAATTATTATGGAGTATTGTATCACCGTTCGGGCCATCATATTTTAAAAGTCATTCAGTAAACGTTTGAGGAGCCAGGGCACTTTAAATCGTAAACCCAGCAACTCAGTCAGAACGTAATACCACGATGAAACCCCTTAATATGAAGCTCCCTATTATTATGATATGATATAGATTCGGGACAGGATTTTTAAAAGTACATCGATGATGAATTATATAATAGTTATAACATAATCGGTTTTAAGCGTTTTATTCAATAACTGGAAATGATAAGCACGTCAAGAGTATATTTATGATCATATGAACATTATAAGAGTGTAGGAGCAGGTATGAAGATCATAGAACCTGGGTTTGAGCTTTGAAGATCAACAATGGAGGAAAACGGGTCGAAATGGGTAGAAACGCTTCGTACGCCTAGGTTTTTCTTCTTTGGGGCTTCAAGGCTTCAATCCTTCTCTTGATTATTATTCTTGGGACTTATTAGGAGCTTCTTGAGCAGAGATATATTGCTAGTATGGGTTATAGAAGAAGATGTGGGGGATGAGTTAGAATGAAGGGTGTTTGTCCCTATTTATAGTCGAAATTCACCTTGGAGCCCAAGAAACTTAATGCCCAAGTTTAGGACAGGTGGGGGGTGATGTGGAGGAGCTAGGGACTGAGTTGGAGAGGCTAGGTAGTGAGTATGTAAGCTAGAAATCAAAGAGAAGGATGTGGATCATCCTTGTGGTGCCGCGGCTGAAGTGGAGGAAAAGAAAGAGATGTGGCCAATTTTGTGACCAAGGACTCAAAGGAGATGCTTTTTATCATTGAGGTGCTTGGATTGCATGGTTAAATTTTAAAATGGGTCATTTGGAGGGAAACTAGGTGCGGGTTCATTTGAAGTGGGTTAGGGCACGGTTTGAGTTTTTATGCTTAGATTTCATGTACATTTGACTTGTAATGATAGATTAAGGTTTATAAGACTTGTTCTAAGAGTTACTAACAAGAATTGATAGGTGGTTCGGGTTTAAAATGGGTGAAAACGAGTAAACGGGTCTAATGTTCCATTTAGGGCACGTATAGGGTTTCTTGGTTTTATTCCGTGTATAATTGAAATGAAATGATGAAATGATGATAGAATATGATTGATAATGTTGTAATTTAAGTTATTACAACTTATTTGAGTGTTGGTTGAGGTTTAAAACGGATAAAAATCAATAAACGGGTCACGATTTAGAAACTAGCTCGGTTTAGGGTTTTCTTGTAATTTCATGAAATGAAAATGAATATGGATTGTAAATGAAGTGTATTACTTACTTGTAACTTGTACTTGATGGATTGTACAAGTTTCCTTAGGAAAACGGAGGTAAAACGACTATTTTGAATATCGTGCATTAATGACTTGTACATGATGCTTTAAAAAGATTATACCTTTATTTTGGAGGGAAGTATATTAAAATGAGATGTTATATTACTTGTACATGAGCTTTGATCACTTGTACATTCATCTTAAATGTTTACATTACCCAAAATTAGGGGTTTGGGCATAATGTTTAACGGTTTAAGCTCAATTTGGTATTTATCGTCGTGAAAACTTTGTTAAATTTTAAGGTCGTTTTCTGTGACTTGTGTTTGTACCCTGAAGTAGCACCCCAACCTTACCATTCCGCTGCGTTGTCCTGATTTCTGGGGGTGTTACATCGATAACATTTACGGTCCTAGAAATGTCATTCAATAATGACACGGGTCTTTAAATGAAGCTCGAACGGAAGTTCAAACTTTTCAAAACATGTCTTAATGGCTTGCAGTTATTTCAGACTGCAACCCGCTTTTCAAATTGAGGAAAGCATGTCGCCAAAAAGATGGCTGTTCCTAACAACGGGTGATTCAGTTCTCCCGGGCATGGGTTACTTTATATTCATGCAACCTCGATCTAATGTAGGCTTCAGTGCATTATTTCTGGCTTCAGAAGAGAAGTCTTATTTTTATCCTCATAATTTTTCGTCTATGATTCTTCAGAAAATTATTTGGATCTTACATGGTGGTTTACTATTGTTGGAAACTCATTCGGACTTATGTTTTCATAAATTTGATACTCAATCAACGACTACAACTCTTTTAATAGAAAACGAGTCATTGATTGAGGGGGAGAGTATTTTTCAAAATTTATGACATCTAATGGGCATTTTCTACATCGTATAAATAATTGAGAAAGGTTTTGTATCTAATGGGGTTACATTTTGAGGGGGAGTTAAACTTGTGTTAAATCAAAAGGCCAAAGTTGTCATTTATATGCAAGTATAGGGTCGTATGTGCTATTTGCTATTTGTTTCCTAGACTCATAAAATATAAAGGACCATTTGTGCCATTTTTGCATCTCATTTAATCCCTTAGTAACTATTATACCTTAAATGAAAAGAAAGTAGTAAGCGAGGGACCAAATCTGCCATTTACTGAAAGTCTGACCTAGATATAAATAGGCCCTTGCATTTTGACTCGTTCAAAACTTTAAAAACTAGTTGTAGGTTCCATGATCATTCATACAAACCTTAACAATGATGTGTAGAATCAAGATGCAGGAAAAATAAAGACTTTATTGATGATTGAGAGAAAACCTTTTGGTGGCTAGAAACCCTAATAACAATATTGACTAGCTATGATGTCTAACCTAATTTTGACTAAACTAGGTGTATTTATACTAAAAAGGTTCTGCCCATTCTAGGCTTTTGTTGGGCTTTCCGGGCTTTTTCTTTGTCAGCCCAATTACATTAATCATTAATTAATTAACCAACTAACGAGCTATGAAACGCTAGTTTTCTTCAAGACCGAGCTTCTTTTGTTAGACTGTGAAATTGTGTTTCTAACAATCTCCCCCTAAGTGAGGTCTTCTTTTGTGCTTCTCTTTTGAGGTCTTCTTAGCGTACATATTTGAATTCATAGCATATTAGCTCGTTGTCGTTGCGGTTCTTCACTTGTCTTGCATTTGTGCTTTTGTAGAAATTCAATCTTTGAAACTTGAATTACTATATTTGATAACTTTATCTTGATCTCAGATTATCTTGAATTACTTGTGAT
Source organism: Tanacetum coccineum (assembly GCA_026074375.1). Classification (NCBI taxonomy): domain Eukaryota; kingdom Viridiplantae; phylum Streptophyta; class Magnoliopsida; order Asterales; family Asteraceae; genus Tanacetum; species Tanacetum coccineum. The sequence goes on from BQNB010002689.1 coordinate 24,144, forward strand.
CTTTTCGTCAATTCGCCATTTGCTGAACTTTGGTCCGACATGCTCATACTCGTTGTAATCATGAAAGCTTTAGAACTCTTTCTTCTTCTAATTATTTTGACTTTAGCATTTGAAGAAAACTTTGATTTCAGAGGTGCGGAAGCTTCATGTACTTAGCTTTCTTGATGTCTTCAAATCTTTGAGTATGAACAATATAGTTTTTAGCAAACTATCAGCTATCAACGGATTTGATATGTCTTTACCATGAGCCGTTTGCTATGGACTAGTCAATGCTTTGTTGCAATAACAAGGTGCAATGATAACCTTATAGTTTTTAGTAAACTATCAACTATGAACGGATTTGATATCTCTTTACCAGTAGCCGTTTGCTCTGGAGTAGTCAACTCTTTGTTTTAGAAACATGGTGAGTCGATTACCATACAGTACGAATACTGCACCTGTGATCAGATAGATTCAATAAAGAACCTTCTTGACAGGTTTTCTAGCTCAAAGCCTTTAAGTCCTCCAATACCGAAGTATCAGATTTTCGTATGCTTGTTGTTCTCTAAACCAGATGTCCGTAATGGAATGGTAAAGAGTGAGTCAGTACAGTTACTATCTGCTGACTATACCGTATAATTCCTTGTTCAGTGTTTTACTTCTTAATACAATTAAGTACCGTAGAAGACCTGTTGGCAAAAACATGATTTGAAAAACATTCGATGTGCTTGTGAAATTTATTTAGGACACAACGAAAGTTTAAATCAGAATGCTCTGATGATGTTTTGAAAGATATCTCGAAAGATATGAAGTGCCTCATGGCTCTCATCAAACTCATACAAGTATTTGTAAGACGAGTCATTCTCACTAGTGGATACTGTCCGAAGACAAGTATATGAGTATTCTACGAATACCCTGGTGGTACAACATCTCATTCCTTCGCATTCCTTAAGATCACTTTCCCAATCATGAAACAAAAGATTCTTTGTGAATTATCAAGATACTTGTGTATAACACAAAAGCTTTGGTATCTTGACATTGTTGAGTATATTAACATTTTTACTCCCCCTACACATGTGCATCGATAATCGAAAGATGTTTTGCACATGCAAGGATAGGACTTAGCATGTTGAATCAATCGAATCATTAGTTATCCGGTTTACATTTAAGTCACATTTTCTCCCCCGATCAAAAGTATGCAACTTTTGTATGGTTTTGATCTATAATGGACTTAATTAAATGTATTGAGCCTCCCCCTCCAAGTATGGTTGGTAAGGTGAATAGCACAATATATCACAATTGAGGCAATTAAAACCCAAGACCTTTTAGATTTACCCAGGACAGGAATGCTAAACAATCTGTCTTGTACTTGTAAGCGGTTGGTAGTGTCAATCTCTTCAGCCAATAGAATCAGCAAACATTTGAGTCCATCTGACCTGCAAACAACTGTTAGTTACCTGATTCTCCCCTCAAACATGGACCGTGTAATGTTTAATTTGGTTAGCCCGAACAAGTTTGATTAACAAGGGTTGTTTATGAGAAAAATGGTTCGGTGCTTAGACAACTTCTTGTCTGTAAAGAAATAATGCACTGAAACATAAACTAAATCTCTCAGGTAAGACCGGGTTACAGTCTGAAGTAACTGCAAGCCATACTACACTAGTTTTTTTTTATAAATACAATATACATGATACAATGTGAAACACTTGGTTACTCATAGACAGACTCATCCTATAGTTCCTTCAGAGTCTCTGGTGACATTTGTTTAACTCCAAGCAGTGGGAGTAGAGTGGCGAAGCGCTCTCTCGGTAATGCCTTCGTAAAAATGTCAGCCAGTTGGTATTTTGTCTCCACGAAATACAACTCAACATACTTTCTTATCAAACTGCTCGGTGATTAAGTGGTGACGAATATCCAATGTGCTTGGGACAGCGAGTGTTGAACACACTATTACAGCATAGGGCAATAGCACTTTGATTGTCACAATACATCGGAATTTTGTTGAACGCAAATCCATAGTCTCGTAGTTGAGAGCGCATCCAGAGGATTTGAGCACAACATCCTGATAGGGCGATGTATTCAGCTTCTGTAGTGGAGATGGCGGTACTTTTTTGCTTTTTGGAAGACCAACTAACAAGCCGATGTCCTAGAAATTGAGCTGAACCAGAAGTACTTCTCCTTGTGTCATGACATCCTGCATAATCCGCATCTGCAAAAGCTTTTAGTTCAAAGCCGGAGTCCTTCGGATACCACAGACCCATGTGAATGGTTCCTTTAAGGTATCGAAAGATTTCGCTTATAGCAGTAAGGTGCTATTTCAGTAGGGCTTAGCACTGGTATCGTGCACACATAACAAACAGCAATACTATGTTCAGGTCTAGGATGCACTAAGAAACATAAGGGAAGCCAACACCTTACCCACGAAATCGTGTGAGGATCAAATAGCTTTCCTCCCTTATCTTCATTAAGGTCGGGTCGCTCCGCATTGGAGTGTCATGGGTCGTGCATGAGTCAAAACAAACTTTTTCAAGATTTCCCGAGCCCATATTTGGATTGGTTTGATAAAGATGCCTCTGGGGATTTTGAGAAACTTGTAATCTTAAAAAGTATGACATTGTCCATCATCGACATCTTGAAGTTTAGTTCATTTCAATGCATAAATTTGACTTGCATTTGGGGGGGGGTTGGTAGAGGCAAAGATAAATTTTCATCTACATATATTTGTACCAGTAGAAGATGTTTGCCTGCTTTTCTCGTGAAGAGTGTAGGATCGACCACGCCTTTTGTAAATCCGGATTTGATCAAAAACATCGACAACTTGTCATACCACGCACGTGGAGCTTGTTTGAGTCCATAAAGAGCTTTCTTCAATCTGTACACGTGCGATGGATGATCTGGATTTACAAATCCTTCAGGTTGACTAACATAGACAACTTCATTCAGTTCGCCGTTGAGGAAGGCGGTTTTCACGTCCATCTGGTATATGACCATGTTCTGACTGGCTGCGTGAGCAATGAAGAGTCTGATCGCTTCTAATCTAGCAACCGGAGCAAATGGATCTTCAAATCAATACCGTTTCTGACGATAACCTTTCGCACACCGAGATTTGTCTTCAAGACGTCTCCATATTCTTCCAACTTAATTTTGAAAAATATATTTGAGCGGGATGATAAGAATTTTATCTGACAGGGTACAAAATATCACATCTAGACGTTCATACTCATGACAATTTCTTCCTGCATAGCCTCCTATCCTGCACGAGTGCTCTAAGGTTGCTTGTAAGTCTTTAGGTTCAAACATGAGTTAAGAATTCAATTGAGAAAAACACCACTATCGGCGTGGTTTATAGTGTTTCCTGGTAGAGACAGGTCGATCTTTATCCCTAATAATGTTTTCAAGTGAATGAGCTTGAGTCCACTTCTGCACGTGAGGTAATTGGTTGTTGGGAGTAACGTCGATATTGACAGTGTTAGAAGAAGATGCTTCTGAATCGGTTTCAGGAGCAGTATAGGTGTCAAACACATTACTGTCAACATGATCGAACAGTGTTTCAATATCAGAATCACTAGTGTATGGTAGAGGTATTTGATGAGGCAAGAGGCTTTTAGAAACTACAGGAGCGCCTTCTGAGATAACTATTGTGAAAGGTGAACCTATGGCATTCTCGGTTGCCTGAGCAGCGTGAGCATTTACTAGAGGTATCGAAACAACCGGAGGTGGAATGACCTCATCATCATCAAACCATTGAAACAAATCTTCTACCTGTTTCTTTGTGGGAGGGACACTAGGTGGTTCTGGGTCCTTTACTAGTTCAAAACGGCTGCGTCCTGACTGTAAAGCAGTAAGTTCGAGTTCTGTACTGTTTGGCACAGAAGTCATATGTTGAGGTACGAGGCCTGAACTGGTTTGAACAGACGTCAACCCTTCGATAAGTTCATCGAAGCAACATGAACGGTTTCCTGAATCTTGCGCGTTCTTTTGTTGTAGATTCGGTACACCTTCTTGGTAGGTGCATAGCCAACAAATATACCTATATTCGCTTTCGCCTTGCTTTTCCAACGTCATCGTAGTCATTGGTAGGTTAGCACTGGGATCCAACTACTCGGAAAGTACTGTAGTATTAGGTTTCTTCCCTTCAGCAGATTCATAATAGGTCTTTCCATGAAGCGTGTGTACAAGAGATCGATATTAAGAGTATAACTCGCAGTGGTACTGCTTCAGCCCTTAGAACAGTGGAGCTTCGCAAAGATGAGCTTAGTACGGAGCAGCTTCCATAGAGTTCGGTTTCGTCTTTCGACAACGCCGTTCGGTTCGTGGAGAAGAGGTACGCTTGTTTTCATGGGAAATACCAACAAATCTCAAAACCTTCGTCGAGTGTCTTATTCACAAACTCCGTTCCATTATCTGTTCTGACGAAGCGAACAGTTGCATTAAGGGCTCGTTGAGTCTTCACAATAAACTTCTCAATCGCATGAGGAGTTTCGTCCTTAGTTCGAAGAAATTTACACAATCCAAATCTGGTGTAATCATCTACTATCTCAAAACATACTTCTTTCGTTGATACTTTCTGTTCTCAGTGGTCCGAGAGGGCCATATGTAGTGTTTGGAGAACTTCAGTATTGGTGTTTTCTGTCTTTAGTGGATTGTGATGCTTTCTTGCTTTTTACCTAGCTGAGCAAGTTGGACACCAAATGGTCTTTGGTCATATTTCAGCATGGGTAATCCTTCTGTTAGATTTTTTTCGAGCCAATTTAGTTCAATGTCCGAACTTCAGATGATTCAATCCGGAACGATGCCATAAACATGACTTTCATTGAAGAGGCTTTTGTAAGCAAGCAAACTGGTGTTGCTGACATCATATCATTCGTGAGATAGTGTACAGGTTGGTTGTCCGTGAAACTTTTGAGTACGATCCACCATTTCGTAGTTGCGGATGTGACACGGTATACTGTCGGAAAGAAATTCTAAGCACATCACAAATCTGTCCTCTGAATAGGTTGAGCTTGAGTCCTTCAACAAATAGGACTCGAGAGATGATAGTGTCACCCAGTTTATAATCACCATAGCCAACGATCGCTGCATAATCATCTTGCCAAATTCACTGTCAATACTTTTCTACAAAGTTGATAAGACGCGCCCGATACTCCTGTCCATTGTCTTGAGCATCCAGAATCCCTGATACCATAGAACAATTTTGTACTACCTGCGATAACACAAACATTTACGGTGATAAGATGCCCTGAAGGGTTCCGGTTAGTTAACCATAAAAAATACCAGAGATCCCTTTGGAACCTGCCTGTCGATCACTAGGTTTATGATCAGTAAACCTAGAGACCATAGTTATTATCTATTGGGCTAGAACTAGCACTCGGGGGTGTTCTATTGGTTATCGTAGATTACAGATCCTAGTTAAGGATATATTCATATAGTGTGAAATGCCTGTCCCCCCACTGGGCCTTCCACTGAGGCTTGGTATTAGCAACATTTTTGCTAATGGGTTTCCAGACTCTCTTAATGGGTTTCCCAACTTTCGTTGGTTGGCGCGTAAGACGCTTAGTCTGGTGGGTTTTAACATGCACAGAATCATCACACATAACCAAACAATCATTATGATTAGCAAAAACCCAAAGATTGTTACATGCACCTCTAACATTTGTTCAAATTTGAACAGAAACATAAGTGTACACAAAAACAAATTAGAATCAAACGATTCTTTTTATTCAAAGTCCTATGGTGTGCTTCTACTCTCCTCGCATTCGCACTCTTAGCCGGCAAAGAACTATGATTCCGAGGGGCTCTCTTAGGCACAGTTTTGCTAGCTCCAGAAGTGGGTTTTACTCCTGTAGACATAGGCACACACACGTTAGTTTGCTTATTAGGATGCACTACTGGTTTTTGAGTTGGTTTGAGTGAAGGAAAGAAAAATTAAGTCTGGGGGGTTCACTAAAAGTTTACTTGCTTCTTCTTGGTACTGGATGTTGTTTTGACCCAGTTAAAGCACGTTGGGTGGTGGAATATACTTAAACCTTTAGTTGTACATCCAGGTAGCAAGCACTTTGGGTGTCTCAGAGGTTGAAGGTCCACTACTTGTTTTACCAGTCACTTGGGCTTGCAGCTTTGTATGTTGTGTAGTTAAGGCACTAAGCTTTTCAGTGTACGCAGTACGTGAGTGAGTATTCGCCTTTGACAGTTCATCATATCGTCTTTTCAGACTTACGTTTTCTACCTTAAGGCCATCTAGCTGAATCCTAAGGGAGGTAATCGTATCTTTCAACTGAATTCTGTCAGTTTCTAATGCCTGTTGGTCACAACTACCTTCAGTGGAACCTACATTCAACACCTTCATGATGCTGATCTGAGCATCTAAATTCCTGATAGTGTCATCTTTCCCTTGAAGCTGTTTTCTTAACTTGTTAATTTCAAAAATTGCATTGGAGGCACTAGAAGTGTCTATGCACAGGTTTATAGTTTGAAATTTAAGTTGTAAATCAATATGGTCTTTTGTAAATGAGAGTTACGTTTCTCAGATTCAATGACCATCTTTTGTTGTTTTAAAACTTCAGCTGCAAGTTCAAGAACCTTAGTGTGTTCCCTATCGCATGCAGATCTAAGATCTTCGCAAAGGCAATTCGAACTAGGGGGCACAACAATATCGGAAGTAAGCACAATAGAGCAGATATCTTTTTCTAAACATTCAGCAATTAAGCAGAAAAAAAAATTCATTTTTGATTTTAAAGATTTTTCTTCTCTATGGTCAGGTTCTTGTTATCAAGAACACATCGTTCATACTCCGCATCCAAGTCATCAAAAATCTGTTCATATTCTTTTACTTCTCTGAAAATTGTTTCATTTGCAGATTGAATGTGTTTTTTGAAATGCTCATAAAATGGTACCAGTTGTTGTTCAACAAACTGTTTGGCATAATCATAACACCATTCAGAAACATAGTCTGGTTTTTGTGTTGTTCTTTCTTTTATGATACCTTCAAATTGAGAAAAAACAGCATTAACCTTTTGAAGATTAGCCAGAACTTGACTTGGAGGTGGACGTGTATGAATAAAGGGAGTGACAGGTCTATCTGGGTTACTAGCTTGACTAGCAATTTCATTGGCAGGAAGCCAATACGCCTGTTCTCGGGACAGTTCCTGTTGAGGAACAAACTTAAGGGCATTTAGCTTCTCATAGAAGCCATTCTCGGGTCGAACATGCCCTGGTTTTTCGTTCATCTTTTTCATGCTAACAACTTGGTGAACCAAGACCTCTTCACTATCCCATATACTAACGGGGTGGTGAGTGGGATGCAAAAGGGTATCAGCATCATACAAAACAGGTTGAGCACGCTTGGCCATATAACCTAGACCTGGGTTGCGAGTGCCTAGGATGTCCTTGTGCAAGTCATCGGTTGCTTTTATAGGTTTCTTTGAAAGCATTGGAATAGTTTGTGTTGGCATGTTAAATCTTTGCAACATGTCTCTTGCAACTTTGTTAGCATTTTTTAAACAAACTATTTCATCTAGATAACTATCAGCGAGTTCCTTTTTCTCAGATAAAATCTTTTCTTTTTCAGATTGTAAAAGTGTAATTGATTTATCTTTTACTGAAAGAGCAGATTTAAGCAACACGTTTTCTTGCTCAAGTTCAGCGTTACGCTTGTTACGCTGAATCACTAGGGCTTGTTCCTGTCTAACTTTGTTTTCAAGATCAAGTTTGACCTTTTGGGTATCTAGACGACATATTTCTTGCTTGCATTGAAGAAGCTCATTTTTTAAGTTTTCGTTGTCCAAGCATATCTCCTGATTATCCTTAGCATGTCCGTCTAGTTTGGTTTGCAGGTCAGTTAAAATGGCAATCATAGACATTTTATCAGATGTATCAGCAGATATCTCAGTTGGAACACGTTGGGCTTCTTTGTCAAGAAGATACTGATCATACGAAATCGTATTTTCATCAATCTCATTCTCAGCATTGAAATCCGAATGTTCGTCCTGATGCATCTCCTGACTCATCTGATCATTCACATTATCAAAGATTTCATTGTCATTGGAGTGTACCTCATTGACTTGACTGTTGGTGGCACTGGTGGATGACAAGTTGGCCATGAAAGCGGCAGCAGCATTGGGGCCTTCATCCACGTCTGAATCATATGCATCCTCATGGTTGACTTCGAAGATATTTGTTGTAGTCATTGCCAGAGGTTGATCATAGGGAGCAGTACATTCCACATCGGCGAGGAATGCTTCAGCTTCTGCATCAAGAGTAGCTCCCTTTTCTTTTGCTTCCATGAGCAGCATCTTATCTTTGAAGTACTGAGAATCCTTCGCTCTCTTTGGTTCTTTGCACTGTCTTGCAACATGTCCTTCACCTCTGCAATTGTAACAGATCACCTTCTTGCCTCGAGCACCTGTATTGCCAACATTACCTGGAGCTTTCCTCTGAACCGGTTCAGTAACAATCTGACCATCATGCACCGTAGCATGAGTTTTGGAGTTGGAAGAAGTCCGGAGCTGGTTGTTGGTTGGTGGAAACTGCTTTTGGAAACCACTTAAAAGATTAGCAATCTGAGTCATAGTGGCCATCAATGCGTCATTCGAAGACTGAGCAGTAGGTTGAGAACTTGAAGTTGAGGGTGATGGAAGAGCAGGTGCGGATGTGGTGTGAGCAACATACGCCAGTGGATCAACAATACTTTCAGACTGCTCCTGTTTCTTGAGTGTCTTTTTGGCATGAGGCTCATATGCTTTGAGATGGGTATAAATTTGAACATAGCTCGTGGTAGAAATGTCCATGTTCTGCTTGACGTTAGTCACATATTTACCCCAATAAGCCGGAAGGTTGTTGACAAACTTGGTGTTCATCTGATGAGTTGGAATGTTGAGCTGAGTAATCTTCATGTCATTCACAAGCTTGTGGAAACGCACAAAGTAGTCATGAATTGATTCGTTTCCAATAGCACGAAAGCGTTCGTACTCATCAAACAGATCTTCCTTCCTTTGTTGAAGAGTCCTACCTGATCCTTGCATAAGCAACTCCACATTATCCCAAATCTCCTTTGCAGTGCTTGTTTGATTTAGGATGTTGAAGATGTGTCTGGGAAGACCTTGACTAAGAATGATTTCAGCTTGAGTATCAGCCATCTCAAGTTTGTTTTCCTCTTCATTGAATTCAGAATCAAGTTTCTTCCTCGGTGCGGGCACAACAGTAGAACCAGTAGGTGGAGGATCAGTGATCATAGGGTGAGGTGTAGGTCCATTCTGGATGGATTTCCATATCAGCTTGCCATTGGGTTTGCCTCGAATGTACCTGTGTATACGAATCTTCCATGATTCGTAATCATTTTCAACCAACATTGGTGGACGAGTATCGGTACCTGCGGCATTTGTTTCTTCATTGGTTGCCATTGAATAAGTTTGTTTATTAATGATCTGATCGTAAGTGATTGATGATTTATGACTTGGTTTGAGGTTTATGATTTTCGGGTATTATTAAGTTTGGTTCACACTTAAAGCAACTAGTTCGGTTTATACAAGGTTGGCTCGTTTGGTTGTTACTATAGTTGCTTGTTCGGTTTAACTAGAATCTAACTCGTTCGGTTGATTCTAAATTTCACTCGTTCGGTTTCTTTGAATGTTACTTGTTCGGTTCCAACCAGAATTTCACTCGTTCGGTTGAAGAAGGTGGATACTGGTTCGGTTGTGATTGAAGTGAACTCGATCGGTGCTAACTAGATTGTCGCTCGTTCGGTTGTCTAAGACTTGGCTTGTTCGGTTGCAACAAGAAAGAAACTAGTTCGGTTCAAGAGGAACTTCACTCGTTCGGCTCTTGAATAATTACGCTCGTTCGGTCCAATAAGTTTTTGCTAGATCGGTCCTTGAAGTTTAAACTGGTTCGGTCCACAAAAGTGACTCGCTAGTTCGGTTGCTGATGGTTGGCACTCGATCGGTTGTCACTTACTTTTCCTTGATCAGTTCCAACTATGAGTTTACTCGTTCGGTTGTAACTAGTGTAAACTAGTTCGGTTGTACTAGTAGATTACTCGTTCGGTCCTGCTTTGAATTCCACTTGTTCGGCTCTCTAAGACTAAACTCGTTCGGTCCTTGAGGAGTTGAGCTCGTTCGATCCCCACTAGATAATGCTAGATCGGTTCCCACTAGACTTTGGTCGTTCGGTCCTCAAAGGATTTTGCTAGTTCGGTCCTTGAAACTTTCACTCGATCGATCTTCAATGGTGTGAGCTTGTTCGATCCTCCTTGTTTTCCACTCGTTCGGTCCACACAAGAGTGTCGCTCGTTCGGTTCCAACTTCTTGAACTCGATCGGTTAGAACTAAATTTGAAACTCGTTCGGTGGACACAAAACACGAATCCAAAGACCTTTTTCTTGCTAGTAAACACCACAAACAACCTGTAAAACTCCAAGAATTCACTACAAAAGATATGATTAGCTCGAATAATTAATGATTACATAAACCAAGACCACGAATTCGATCACGACGCTTGTTTCCTCTCGTTTTCGATTATTGTTTCGAACCAAAATAAGGAAAAAAAATCGCCAAAACAAGATCCCCTCTCTTTTTTAATATTCGAACCTCAAATAAGAAGAAAAAAATGTCTAAATCTTGATTGCTAACGAGATGGTTTGATTGATATTAGATTAAACATAAACCATCTATGAATCAAGAATCAAAACAAATACGCAATGAAAATAAAAAATTTCTTTTCGAATCCCCTTGTTTTTAATTGCCGAATCCCCAAAAAATTAAAACACAAATCAAATCAATTCATCAATCTTGTAGGCTCTGATACCAATTGTAGGTTCCATGATCATTCATACAAACCTTAACAATGATGTGTAGAATCAAGATGCAGGAAAATAAAGACTTTATTGATGATTGAAAGAAAACCTTTTTGGTGGCTAGAAACCCTAACAATATTATAATGACTAGCTAACCTAATTTTGACTAAACTAGGTGTATTTATACTAAAAAGGTTCTGCCCATTCTAGGCTTTTGTTGGGCTTTCCGGGCTTTTTCTTTGTCAGCCCAATTACATTAATCATTAATTAATTAACCAACTAACGAGCTATGAAACGCTAGTTTTCTTCAAGACCGAGCTTCTCTTGTTAGACTGTGAAATTATGTTTCTAACAATCTCCCCCTAAGTGAGGTCTTCTTTTGAGGTCTTCTTAGCGTACATATTTGAATTCATAGCATATTAGCTCGTTGTCGTTGCGGTTCTTCACTTGTCTTGCATTTGTGCTTCTGTAGAAATTCAATCTTTGAAACTTGAATTACTAGATTTGATAACTTCATCTTGATCTCAGATTATCTTGAATTACTTGTGATCTTTTCTTCAATTCGCCATTCGCTGAACTTTGGTCCGACATGCTCATACTTGCTGTAATCATGAAAGCTTTAGTACTCTTTCTTCTTCTAATTATTTTGACTTTAGCATTTGAAGAAAACTTTGATTTCAGAGGTGCGGAAGCTTCATGTACTTAGCTTTCTTGATGTCTTCAAATCTTTGAGTATGAACAATATAGTTTTTAGCAAACTATCAGCTATCAACGGATTTGATATGTCTTTACCATGAGCCGTTTGCTATGGACTAGTCAATGCTTTGTTGCAATAACAAGGTGCAATGATAACCTTATAGTTTTTAGTAAACTATCAACTATGAACGGATTTGATATCTCTTTACCAGTAGCCGTTTGCTCTGGAGTAGTCAACTCTTTGTTTTAGAAACATGGTGAGTCGATTACCATACAGTACGAATACTGCACCTGTGATCAGATAGATTCAATAAAGAACCTTCTTGACAGGTTTTCCAGCTCAAAGCCTTTAAGTCCTCCAATACCGAAGTATCAGATTTCCGTATGCTTGCTGTTCTCTAAACCAGATGTCCGTAATGGAATGGTAAAGAGTGAGTCAGTACAGTTACTATCTGCTGACTATACCGTATAATTCCTTGTTCAGCGTTTTACTTCTTAATACAATTAAGTACCGTAGAAGACCTGTTGGCAAAAACATGATTTGAAAAACATTCGATGTGCTTGTGAAATTTATTTAGGACACAACGAAAGTTTAAATCAGAATGCTCTGATGATTTTTGAAAGATATCTCGAAAGATATGAAGTGCCTCATGGCTCTCATCAAACTCATACAAGTATTTGTAAGACGAGTCATTCTCACTAGTGGATACTGTCCGAAGACAAGTATATGAGTATTCTACGAATACCCTGGTGGTACAACATATCATTCCTTTGCATTCCTTAAGATCACTTTCCCAATCATGAAACAAAAGATTCTTTATGAATTATCAAGATACTTGTGTATAACACATTTAAGTCACATTTTCTCCCCCGATCAAAAGTATGCAACTTTTGTATGGTTTTGATCTATAATGGACTTAAAATGTATTGAGCTCCCCCTCAAACATTGAGGTGAGCTAAATGAGCACAAATATCAAGTGAATATTAAAACGAGATCTGAAACATACCGAGATAGGAGTGATAAATCAAACCATCTTAAGACGTAGGTTGTGGCTCGTTTCAATCTTGCAGTACTAGAATCAGCAACAGTGCGTCCAACTGACCTGCAAAACTGTTAGTATACCTGATTCTCCCCCTCAAACAATGACCCGGGTATAATAGAAAATGTTTTGGTCAATGTCTGAATGGTGACTCCGAACATGTTTGATAAAACAAATTTTTTATTAGAAAAATTGTTCGGGTCTTAGACAACTTCTTGTCTGTGGAAGAAATAATGCACTGAAACGTACATTAAATCACTGGGTTAAGACCGGGTTACAGTCTGAAATAACTGCAAGCCATTCTACACTAATTTTTTTTTTTGATGATTTTTAAAAAAAAAATATACACAATGATACAATGCTTTAGCATTAAAAAATACCAGATATCCCCTTGGAACCAGCCTTTCGATCACTAAGTTT
>BQNB010002689.1:37521-56227 GCA_026074375.1 Tanacetum coccineum
ATTCAAGAAGTGACTCCAACTGAAGTCATTCAAGATCAAGAGGGCAGTGAAAAAGCAAGTGATGAAGTTAGTACTGCTGGTGCAAAGAAAGATACTACTGCTGAAGAAGTTCCAATAGTTAGTACTGCTGAGGTGGATATTAGTACTGCTGAAGGCACTGTTACCTATGTAAGAAGAAGAAATTGCTAGGCAGTGGGATGAAGAAGAAAGGAAAAGAGCTATAGATGAAGCTAAGACTACAAAGAAGATTGACTGGAATGATCCTTCAGTCATTAGATATCATTCTCTAAAAATGAAGCCAAAGACAATTGCCCAAGCAAGAAGAAATATGATCAAATATCTGAAGAATCAAGGGAACTTCAAGATCAGTGACTTCAAGGGAATGTCTTACAATGACATAAGGACAATCTTCGAAAAGATTTGGGATTTTAATCAAAATATTGAGCCAATGGATACAGATCATGGAAGTGGAAAGCAAAAGTCTCCTCAAAAATCTCCTGAGAAGTCTCCTGAAAAGGTTGTGGAAGAAGAGATTGATACACAAGAAGAGTTGACAGAAGGTGTTAAAGAACCTGGAGCCAAGAGAAAGAAGTCCATTCCTAGAAAAAGCACAAGGAAGAGACAAAAGCTAGAAGAAGATGCTGAAAAAGATGAACTCAAAGGATTTTTGGATATAGTACCAAGAGAAGAAGCTCCTATAGAGGTCGAATCTATATCTACAAAATTTCCTATTGTGGATTGGAAGACATGTGTTTTAACAGAGACTTTCATGTACTATCAAGTATTCAAAGGAGATGGAAGCTCAAAGAATTATAAGATACTGAGTGAAATGCTTGAAGATTTTGATAGATTGGATGTAGAAGAATTGTTCAGATTAGTCAAGGAAAGATATAGTACTTCAAGACCAGAAGGATTTGATCTATGCTTTGGGGAGATCTATATGTTCTATTTGAGTTTGTGAGAGATGAGATCTGGAAGAGTCAGCATGAATACAATTTGATAAGCTAGAGATTATGTGACTTTTGTGGTATTCACATTTTGTTGATGGAGAATGGGTTAGCTTATTATTTGTTTGACAGAGAAGAAATATCCTTTGAGCCAAGAGATGATTTCCAAGATGCTGAAGAAGAAATTAGAAGTTGATCATGAGAGTTCACAGGCAATTGAACTTCTAAGGTTTATAAGATCACAAGTGCAGAAGTGAAAGATGTTTGAAAGAATCATCAGCAGAGGAAGAAGACAAGAAGATTTTATTCAGAAGAAACTTGATGATTTGAAGGACAATCACAAGTTTAGGGGAGGATTGTTAGGAATAAATCTTCATTGGACTTAATACTGCCAACAGTACTAATGGAGTTAGTACTGCCAGTACAAACTTAGTACTGCCAGTATTAGTTACTACTGCTAGACAAAAGAGTTAATACTGCTGATAGTCAAAGCTGCTGAACTGAAGATAAGGATGCATGGAGATTATTTCGGGATGTTTAGTTTTGAATTGTAACTGATCCTAAAAGATAGGCAGATATCTTTGTAAAGGACTCCTTGTGTTCTATAAAAGGAGATCCTAAGAGTAGTGAAAACTAGAACTTTTAGAGATACTTTTCAGATATAGAAATACTTAGAGAGAAAATTTGTAATAGCTTCAAGGTTTGTAACCCCAGTACTTCAAGAGTACTCGTATTATTTTAATAATATTGAAGCAGTGTGTTTTGTGTTCATTGTTTGTTTTGGTCATTACTGTTCCATTAATAAACTTCTCTAGAGTATCAAAGTGTAGATTCCGCATACACTTTGGTATACATACAAAGTCTCAATCTTTGTTATTTTGGATTCTTCCAAGGTAACAAACTCTTTACTTCATAAAGAATCGATCAAGGCGTGGGATCAACACGCTACAACACGAATGATAATGCGTCACCATTAGGAAAGGAAACACATAATCCTAAAACTGTTATTTGTGCAAACTCTTCTTCTTTGAGTGCAGGTACTTCAATGGCTTCCGAACCCATCTCCTCAAATGGTTCATCTAATGTAAATATTCTATCATCATCTTCCTTGTATAAACATTCCATTTTTAATTATGTTCGAAAATATTTTTGAAAAAGAAAATACAAAAATATAAAATTTCAAAAAGAAAAATACAAAATTAAAAAATCTCAAAAACCAAATACAAAAATAGAAAATTTCAAAAATACCAAAAAGAATCTTCTCGGCATGTCTCTTGGAATCGATAACATTTACGTGCCTAGAAATGTCGATTAACATTGACACAGGCATGTAAATGAAGTTCGAGCAAGAGTTTAAAAGTTTTTGAAATGTCATTTTATTTTTCTTCATGGTTCGTTATTAAATGTTAAGATACACAACGTGTCTTTAAATAAAGGAAAGTGTGCAATCATGTATATTTATCCTCATAACGAGAAGGATCAAAACAACTTCTCAGGGACTTGATTGCTGAATGAAAACAGTCAATTCAAACGACATTCAAAGTCTTTCGAGCTCAAGTAACATTGGTTTTTCAAAACACGTTGAACACAATTTTTTAAGAATTTCTCAAAAGGTTCTTCAAAATCTTTCAAAATTGTATGTTCGACACTCCCTCCTCACGCATCTTTCAAAAGTCGAATCATTTTTTTATAAGTGAATCAATTTTTGAGGGGGAGCTTTTAAAACTAAGTTTTAATGCGTTTAGGCACATACTCACATGTCTATTTTGTGTGTCTAAAACATTTCAAAAATGTTTAAACAAATGAAAATTGTTAAAATGTTAATAATATTTAAACACTCATTTTGTTAAAACATATACAAGTAGCTCAAACTCAATTTCACATAGAATTTACAATGTCATAATCCTATTCTCTCAATTGGTGTTATGAGTGTGAAATTGAGGGGGAGCCAAAGAAAACGTTCCATTAATTAATGCTATGTAGGTGTCAATATTTTTCTCCCCATGCAACATTTTCATGTCTCAAATTTTAATCAATTGGTATGAAAATACTAAGAGATTAGTTATTTCCATAAGGGGGGGAAACGCAATTAAAATGTGATATAGAAGAAAGTGATCTTTAAGACTCTAAGTGCAACTCTTTCCTTCATGTGCAAAACAATTTCGAATCGCGGAGCACATGTGAAGGGGGAGTATTTCAAAATTTCTGTATCAAAGGTTTTATGGTTCGATCTCTATACCCAACAACCAATTAATCTCATGACGTTGATGAAGTCATAAGGTGGTTAAGGTTAGGTATAAGTCCTATGATCTAACCAGAACCGGAGGGATCTACCCAAGAACATTCCATAGATAGAAATAGAAGTCCTTAGGTATGATTAGAGATGAATGAGTATAAGGGAATAATGCCGATTAAGATTGAGCTAACACTGGAACAATCACAACAAGGTGTTAGTAATGACGTCTTGGTAAGCATTGAAGGGTGAAAAGAAAGAAGCCCTCTACACACTTTAGGCAGAAACCGGGTTAATACATAATCTATCGGTTTTCACAAAGATAAATTATGATATTGAAGAATGACATCATGGACCAAGTGATGTACTACACAACCCTTCCCATCCATTCAAGTTTCTCTCAAAAGATACTTCTCTCATTTGTCATAGAGATATACACGACTTCTATTGACTTTCTCACTCCTAGTTAGTTGATATTGAATAGGTGGCAGTCTGCTCCAGCCTTCGAGTACTAAAACCAAAACGCACTAATCGAGTCTAAAGCCAAGAGATCAATAAAATAAATCTCATTAGGACAAATTCCATTACAAACACTTGTTGAACATCATCAAGTTCACAAGCTGTTAACAAGAGTCCTACGCATTATCCTTGTGATTTTGCTAGAACATCCGAGTGATACTTAAGTATTCACCGTGAAGATGAAAATCCTGCTTGAGCCAACATCAACCAAGCTTTTGGTAGGTGACTTCTGAGATCCTATGTGGATCAAACTTGTGATAATTGGATATCGATTTGGTCCAGTAAATGAATTGACGACTCAATCAGAAAGATAGTAACTATTTGATTCACTGATATCATGTTGTCTGCTTTGAGACGTTCCAGTATTGAGAACAAGCAAGCATTGTGAATCTAATACATCTGTGTTAGAAGATCCTACGCTTTGAGCAGGAAACCCTGTCAAAGAGGTTTTTCCAAATTGAACCTACCTGATCACAGGTACAATATTTATACTGTAAAACGGTCCTCACGAAACTAGAGGTTATTGCAATCGAATCTCGACGAATGCCAAAACCATATTCGTCCATATTTGCTGTTTATCACTAACTTTAAAATGCAGGTACAAAAGACGGTGTTGCAGCCTCATTCCAGCAGAGTCGAATTCACTATCACATGCTCATGCTTAAACAACAAAGACATACTATAAGCATCAAGATTCAAGAATCAAGAAAACTCAAGTTCAAAGACAAAGACTTCCGCAAACTCTGATATTAAAGATTCCTCCTCAAAAACCAAGCTTTGGGGGAGATTATTAGAGAGCTTTCAAGAAGATGCAAAGTATGAGCATGTTGGTCAAGACACAAGATCGCTAGTGGCAAAAAGACAGCAAGACACACAAGGAAAAGAATTTAAAGATATCGGAATTAGAGTGCACATGTGTTTTGTACACAATATCTAGCGAGAAGATAATTATATTAAAAAGTAAAAAGTAAAGACACAAGGAGATACATTCGATACAAGTGCACATAAACTAGAGTGAGTAAATACGTGTGCATATACGGGAAAATGAAATCTGGTTTTGTTAAAGATTAGTAGACACGGCTATACATCAACGAAACTTTCATTCTTTACTTTTAGAATTTTGTATTTGAATTGTATATCACATGATTTTAGATTTTGTGTATAATGATGTTAGCCTCAAAATATTGAGTCAAACAAGGAAGCTCGGTCACTCAACGAGGAAGCTTCGGTCTTTAATTGATTATATGTTGTAATAGGCTAGAAAAGGTAAACTGGCTCATTTATGTAATCTAATCGGTCACGTGTTACGGGCTAAAGCCTAAGAAATCCCAAGTAATCCTGAGCTCGGACCATAGAAAGCCCATAGGCATGTAAGCCTCATGGTGCAAGTATAAATACCCCTCTCCAAGTGTGGAGAGGGTGTTGGTCTCATTTGTAACACACACTCTTTTGTGAAATCAACCATTCTCTTTTCATTTCTTACTTTCTCTCTCTAAACTTCTCTCTACTCTTCTTATCTTTCCTATCATATTTTCTTGTTTACCATGGTGAAGTGAAGGTGATTTCGGGTTCTGACATTTGGTATCAGAGCTTCGGGTGGGTTTAGTAATTATGTTCATACTTATTTTCGAGCTTTTTCTAGCTTATTTCTAGCTTATTTTTTTCTCACTCGTTATACTTTGTACCCTTTACAAATTTATAAATTTCATTCTTTTTTCAATTTGAAAATCATAAGTTTCGTCTTTGGGCTTTAAACAGTTTGTTTTTGAAACCTTCTTGTTAGGCTTATTAACAATAAGGGTGCGTTTTGGTGCCCTTCACGTGTCTGTGAGCTTATTACGTAGGCTGATGCGTGACTTATTATAAAAAAAATCGTGGTGATTTTGTTATTTCTGGTGCCCTTCACGTGTTATTTTTTTGTTGTTTAGCCTATTCTTCCAAAATAGCTTATTTATATAAGAAAGTGACCATCATTTTACTCTGTTCTAGCTTTATGATGAAACTCTTGGTAGCATATTTTCTGTCATAAACTGCTTATTCTAGGTCAACAGTTTTAAACTTATTTCACATAAAAAGCTTTCCACTCTCTTTACTAAGACTCGTGTATTTTTTTTGGGGTTTCTCGTTGGCTTAGTATTTGGTTGGTCTCCAACATTTAAAGACAAAAGAAAGGACTCAAGGACGATTTGTGTTTTGGGCTAAAAGATAAGAAATAGTACAAGTACAATTTTTGTTTCTATCGGGCGAGTTATACACACGGGCGAGTTATACCATACAAGACACGGGCGATTTATACATGATAGCATAGGGCGAACAATACCACATCATAGGCGGTTTTAGTACCGCTAAGTGGGCTATTGGTGGGCTAACATAGGGTAAAGACCCGGCCCAACTCATAAGTCATACGGTAATTACACGATTAATATTAAGGCTACGAGCTAACCTATGCTAGACATTACACGGGGTGACCGAGTCTTTTTCATGGATGTTATAATATCTAACAATCTCCCCCTAAGAATAGAAGGGAAATTTAAACCCATCTATTATGCAAGCAAAACCCTTAATGATGCCCAAGCACATTATACCACTACTGAAAAAGAACTTCTTGCAGTTGTTTTCTCTTTTGATAAATTTCGCCCCTATCTTATTTTATCAAAAACTATTGTCTACACTGATCATTCTGCCTTGAAGTATTTGTTCAGTAAACAGGATGCCAAACCACGACTCATCAGATGGGTTATGCTTTTACAAGGATTCAACATTGAAATCAAGGATAAAAAGGGAGTAGAAAACCTAGCCGCTGATCACTTGTCCAGATTAGAAAATCCAAACATGAGAATATTGATCTAAAAGGAAATCACCGATGAATTTCCTAATGAGCACCTAATGGTGTTAAAGGCTACTCCTGAGGACGATGAACCATGGTATGCTGATTACGTCAACTACATTGTCGGGAAAGTAATACCTCCCAAATGGACAGCTGAAAAAAGAAAACGGTTCTTTTCTCAAGTAAAACACTACTTCTGGGACGAACCTTATGCATTTAGGCTATGCCTAGATAACATAATAAGGAGATGTGTCGTTGGTAACAAAATCCCTGAAATCCTAATGCACTGCCATTCTGGACCAACTGGAGGACATTACAGTGCTTTAATTACCGAGAGAAACGTTTATGAATCTGGATTCTTTTGGCCAAGTATCTTCAGAGACGCCAAAGACTATGTTTCAAAGTGCGACGCATGCCATAAATCAGGAAACATATCATCATGAAACGAAATGCCACAAAATAACATACAAGTATGTGACGTATTTGACGTTTGGGGACTAGACTTTATGGGACCTTTCCCTGACTCGAGAGGTAATAAATATATCTTGGTGGCGGTTGACTACGTGTCAAAATGGGTTGAAGCTCAAGCACTACCTACAAATGATGCTCGTGTAGTGGTAAAATTCTTAAAAGGGTTATTTGCCGGATTCGGGGTTCCTAAAGCCTTGATAAGTGACAGGGGAACACACTTTTGCAATTCTCAATTAGAAAAAGCTCTGCAAAAATACGGTGTAACTCTCACGTACCCGTTTTCCCACAAAAATAGCAAAAATTTTAAAATTTTTCAGTCTTGTTATTTAGTTAAATATAAAAAAAATATAAAAAATAAAATAAGTGTTAAGACAAGAATGTAGGTTTTCCGATGGTAAGAATAAGAAGTAATTTTTGACCCGATCGTACGTGTTGTGTAACATTTCTCATTTTCATGTCATTGTACGACAATTATTATTAGTCACTATTTATTTTAGTTCGATACGCGTTTACTTTTAATTTTTGCTTTTGAGCTAAGAATCGCGTAGACTAGAAATAACCATTTAATGTAAACGGTCATTAAATAAATTAAGGTTTACATCAACCAAGTAAGAAATAATTACTAGGAAGATAATTATGTACGTTGCGTATTTATTTTTATTGGTCACGTAAAAAGGTTACGTTTCGCGATAAAATGCATTTGGACGCACCCCGGAAATACCTAGAATTACCTAGACTCGAAACAATACCTAGTATTAATGCCTAAACACAAAACTTGAGCAAATCTTGTGTTAATAACACAAAATAGCCGAATGTGGGTATAAAAAGCCCACATAAATCTTCCTTGGTGTACTAGCTAAATCAAATCTTCTAAATAAATCCTAAAGTACTAGTACATCCTCAAACTAATTAAGGATAGTACTTAATGTCTCCTACTAGCCAAATGTACATTGGTTAATAACCAATTGTCCCTTTTGAGTCCTCTAGGCCACGGTTAACAAGGAAGAAACACACAAAATCCTTAAGATTTCCTAATCTAACTAAATCTTGTACAACACTTGGCTAATTAAAGCTTGTACTTAGGTGGTTTAGCAAGAAACAATGTGTGACTAACTAGAAACCACTAAACCACAAGGTTAGGACACGGTTTGGCCTTGGTTATGTAACTAGGAGAGTAACTAGCAAATCTTGCCTATAAATACACACTCATATCTCACCATTTGACACTCTTGAAAACTCACACACTTCTTAAAACTCTCTCAAGCAACTAAACAAATATTGTTTCCTTGTTCGGGTTATTAAACGCAAACAAACACGCCTCACTTTGTTTCATTCGAACCAATATACACTAGAGTCATCATACAAGTCTATAGAAGGAAAACACGAGCAAAAGGGGTGCGGGTTTATAAGCTTTGGAAACCATATTCATACACGTTTGGGTGTATAAGAGTCGGGTTGCTTCATCATCCATAAACCAAGTCACAAGGACACCTTGTAAGTCTCTCACGACACTTTGCAATTCATAGTTTAATTGTCGCTTGATTTCTAGACTTGTGTCGCGACCCATATAGGGTTCACGCACCTATATATGTACATGTTATACTTGTGTGGTGCAAAGACCTAATTAAAACGCATGTACCAAGATGGATTATGTCAATCTAGGGCTTAAGTGCCCTATTTATATGAAAAACTTGGACTTAGACGTAAACAATATACATTATACACAAAATGGTAAGAAAACTATACGTGAACTTTCTTGTAAACACGACATGAAGACTAAGGAATGTGTAGGCAACCTTATCTAGCGGGTGCATGTAGCGAACACGACCCTATGCATGCAAAATAAGCTCACATTTGGTATACTAGCTCGTTAACGGTGTCTTAAGAGGTACTAGAACACCTAACGGGCCACTAATGGCTTCGTTTAACCCACGCAGCCCACACTCGGGCCCAACAGGCCCAACAGTGGAGACCCTAGCTTATTAATAAGCTCTACGAGCTTATTAAGGTGACCTACGAGCTTATTGAAACTTATATAGGCCCTTATACCCTTTAAAAACCAAACGAACCTTAATGGACCTTGGTACTAATTTTCAGTAAATGGTTGTTGGGCCAACGAGCCCAATAAGCTCAAAATAAGCTCATCCGAGCTTATCAATAAGCCAAACAGCTTAAGCAAACTTAAATAAGCTTAACGAATGCATTTGTACTACCCGGACTAACTATAACATTACCAGTAGTAACCATTATGGTACTACCAGTACTAATGACAATATTATTCTACCAGGAGTAACTAATATGCTACCAGTAGTAATGACTATATCTACCAGTAGTAACTATAAAGACCTAAATTTCATTTTTGTAAACTTAAAGGACTAATTATGTAATTATCAAAACTAAAGGGTTTACAGTGTAAATGTTTATATTTTATAAACCTAGGGACTAAAGTGTAATATCTAGAAGCTTAAGGGTATATTTGTGATCAAAAGTGAAATAATAAAACGCTTAAAGAATCGGTCGAATATTAATATATTCGGACATTAAACGGGTTTAATTTACGACTTAATAAATAAGTATATTTATTAAGAAAGTATATCCGTTTTCCCAAGAGCCATCAAACAATTTCAAATACATTAAACACATACACCACCACACAAGTGATAACAGTATATATAAACTAGCAAATTTATTATAGTTTATACATTGAGTCTTTAGCCTAAACTTGTAGACTAAGACTGGCCGTATTTACTTAGGTATTTAACGGTGGGATTCATACTTGGATATCTATTATTAATTTCCAGAGGACTATTCACTCAGGTGAGTTCATAGCCCTATGTTTTACAATTATTTAAATGATTTACATCCTTGGGGTGAGAACATGCTTTGTTTTACAAATTAGACGCAAGTGTACATTTTATACTATGATTACGTGTTTGCCTAAGTTTTCCATAACCCATTATGTCCATAAATCATGAACTGTTAATTACATAGATGTGATTGGGAATTACATTATGTGGGCGCGAATGTTATGAATAGATCTATTAGGGATTGACAATCCCCGTTCGGGTGACTAGCTATCACCGGGAGCGAACGCATACCATGTCGAATTTAGGATGTTGTGGGGTTAGCACATCATTCACGGATACTTGTTGGCAAACTTATTTGCATTAATGTCGAGCTTCAGTGTCATGAGCGTAGGAAAACGTAATTACTTTTTATGATGTTTGCAACGGTTGCTTAATCATACACTTGGAAATTTTGCAGTCCTACTACTGATTACAATAAACCTATGAATTCACCAACTTTATGTTGATGTTTTAAAGCATGTTTTTCAGGTCAATAAGGCATGAGATGCCGTGATACATTGGAGGTCTCTTTTGAAGGGTCAATACTAAAGATTTATGTGCATCACATTTTGGGACATTTGTTATGAAGTAAAGTCTTTACATTTTGTTGTTGAATAATTTGAGCCGTTGTGCTTTTGTAACAAACAAGTATTTTGGTTGAAATCCAATGTATCTTTTTAAAACGAAACATTTAGTGGTCGTTCTTATATCTTGTGCTATTGATCTATGAAGTAACTCCCTCGGATATTCAATATTCCGCTGCATACTCAGATTTGAGGGTGTTACAGCCCTGATCATTTCCGCAATAATTATCCTAAGATGTACCAAGGATCGGGTCAACCAAGTAATCGGTTGGCTTTGGAAGGCAGTTGTAACAATCGGAGCAATGGAAACCAAGTTAGAGGAAGAGCTTTCAACGTGAATGTGAATGCAATGGAGGCGGTCCAGGATCCTAAAGTAGTAACGGGTACGTTCTCTCTGAATGATCACTTTGTTACCGTATTATTTGATTCTGGAGCCGATTTTAGTTTCATATCTTCTGAATTTGCGCCCCTACTTGATGTGAGACCTAGTATTGTGAATCCTGGTTATGTGATAGAGGTAGTTGATGGTAAGAAAGTAGAAGTAGATAGGATTATCCGTAACTGCAAACTAGAACTAGAAAGTTCCTTGTTTAGCATAAACTTAATACCTTTGGGTCATGGAAGTTTTGATGTGATTGTGGGAATGGATTGGTTATCCCAATATAAGGCTGTGATAGTATGTCATGAGAAAGTAGTAGAAATACCAGATATGTCTTGAGAAAGTAGTAGAAGAAAATGTTGTCACACATGAACAAAGTTTGTAAACCGTACTTAGATAAGTTCGTTATTGTATTCATCGATGACATCTTAATCTACTCAAAGACGAAGGAAGACCATGAAGTTCATTTGGGTTTGGTGTTGGAATTGTTAAGGAAGGAGAAGTTGTATGCCAAGTTCTCCAAGTGTGAGTTCTGGTTGCAAGAGGTGCACTTTCTTGGTCACGTTGTTAATCAGAATGGTATACATGTGGATCCCAGCAAAATAAAAGCGGTAAAGAATTGGAAGACCCCTACGACACCTTCTGAGATTCGATTATTTTTAGGATTAGCCTGTTACTATCGACGGTTTATTGCAAATTTCTCCAAAATTGCTAAACCTCTTACCTCGTTGACTCAAAAGAATCAGAAGTACATATAGGGCGTGGAGCAAGAAGAGGCTTTTCAGGCCTTAAAGAATAACTTGTGTGATGCACCAATATTGACGCTACCTGATGGAGTTGAAGATTTCATAGTTTATTGTGATGCATCAAACCAAGGATTAGGTTGTGTACTCATGCAAAGAGGCAAAGTTATTGCCTATGCATCGAGGCAGCTGAAAATCCATGAGAAGAATTACACGACGCATGATTTAGAGTTGGGAGCGATTGTATTTGCTCTTAAGACTTGGAGGCATTATCTGTATGGTACTAAGAGTGTTATCTATACGGATCACAAAAGCCTTCAACACATTTTCGATCAGAAAGAGCTGAATATGCGTCAGAGGAGGTGGATTGAGTTGTTTAGTGATTATGAGTGCGAGATTCGTTACCATCCTGGTAAGGCGAACGTTGTGGCTGATGCATTAAGTAGGAAGGAGCGGTTGAAACCTAGACGTGTAAGGGCTATGGCAGTGACTATCCAGATTGGAATGAGAGAAAAGATACAAGCAGCCCAGAGTGAGGCGCTTAAGCAAGAGAATATACTTATGGAAAATCTGCATGGGTTAGATCAACAGATGGAGAAGAAAGAGGGCGAGAGTTTGTATTTCATGGACCGTATATGGGTTCCATTAGTAGGAGGCATGAGAAAGATGATCATGAATGAAGCTCACAAGTCTAAGTACTCTGTGCATCCAGGAGCTGATAAGATGTACCATGATCTTCGTGATATGTACTGGTGGCCGGGAATGAAGAGAGATATTGCTACTTATGTTAGTAAGTGTTTGACATGTTCAAAGGTAAAGGCTGAGCATCAAAGGCCTTCGGGCTTACTGCAACAACCTGAGATACCTGAATGGAAGTGGGATAAGATCACTATGGATTTTATCACTAAGTTGCCTAGGTCAAAAAGTGGGCATGACACGATTTGGGTCATAGTCGATAGACTGACTAAGTCAGCTCATTTCCTAGCTATAAGAGAAGACTATAGTACTGAGAAATTGGCAAAGATCTACGTCGATGAAATAGTCGCGAGACATGGAGTTCCTGTGTCGATTATTTCGGATAGAGATGGACGATTTACGTCGCGTTGCTGGCAGACTGTGCAAAAAGCATTAGGGACGAGGTTGGATATGAGTACGGCTTATCATCCCCAAACGGATGGACAAAGTGAGCGTACGATTCAGACCTTAGAGGATATGTTGAGGGCGTGTGTAATTGATTTTGGTGGTAGCTGGGATGTTCATCTACCATTGGCTGAGTTTTCTTACAATAATAGCTATCATTCGAGTATCAGATGTGCTTCGTTTGAAGCCTTGTACGGAAGGAAGTGTAGGTCGCCTGTTTTATGGGCTGAAGATTTGGAGATAGTAGTCTGATTGGACCTGAATTCGGTTTAAGAAACTAATGATAAGTTGTGTTGAAATAAAAGGGAGAGCTCGAAGCAGCGAGAGATCGTAAAAGAGCTATGCTGACATATTCGTAAACATTGGATTTCGAAGTTGGGGGGGGGGGGGGGGATCGAGTAATGTTGAATAGTTCACTTGGAAAAGTGTAATTCGTTTTGGGAAAAAAGGAAAGTTAGCACCGAGATACGTAAGACCATTTAAGATTCTTGAAAGGATCGGTCCTGTAGCTTATCGATTAAGGTTGCCTGAGGAATTAAGTGGAGTACATGATACATTTCATGTGTCAAACTTGAAGAAATGTTTAGCTGATGCTAGTTTGCATGTGCCATTAGATGATATAAAGATTGACAAAACTCTTCGTTTTGTTAAGGAACCCGTAGAGATAATGGATCGTAAAGTTAAAAGTTTAAAGCGTGGTAAGATAGAGTTAGTAAAGGTTCGTTGGAATTCTAAGCGTGGTCCTGAGTTTACTTGGGAATGTGAGGATTATATGAAGTCTAAGTATCCTCAGTTATTTGTCGTTTGAGCTGATGAATCGGCTAGTTAAATCTCAGGATGAGATTTCCTAAAGGAGGGGATACTATGACAACCGTGACTTGGGCAGGTTAGTTAAACCGTTAGTATTGACTTATGTGCCTGTTGCAAGGTATAGTTTATGTGATTTTATGTGTTTATGTGTGTTTATTTATGTTTATGTGGGATCGCGTAATCATATCTTTTGTGTGTTGAATCATCTCAATGCGATTGGATTGATGTGAAATTGGTGAGTCATTTCGTTTACACTTTTTGAGTGACAAGGAAATGATTTATGAGATTTGAGCGTTTTCGTGTTGAATGTGTAAGTATTTTTACGTATACGTATTTTTGTGTTAGTAATTTAAGATAGGTTTAGATTTTAGGTGGTAAGTTAAGAAAAATGTAAAATTTCTATTTTAGGAAAATTAAGTTGAAAATGAAAAGTTAAAAGTTATTTTTAAAAGTCTAGTGAATTTCGTTTAAGCAAAAAGGTATAGTCAAATTTGTTAAGGTTTTTATAAAAATTTAAGGAAATATAAGTAATAATGTAATTAATAAAAAAAGGCCATATTCGGCCGAATATTAGAAAAGAAAAAAAAAGAAAAGAGTTTTAGTTGAACTCAAATTGTAATTAGATTTATCTAGGGATTTCCTTGTGGCCTATAAATACAAAACTAATCCCTAACCCCCCCCCCCCCCCATTATTGACCGGCCGATCCAAGAGAAGGAAAAGAAGAAAAAAAATTTAGGGTTTTCTTTTAAGGTAATTTCTAATCTTTGTGTAATTCTAGTTAATTAATTTTCAATTCTAGTAATCTAAACATGATGGATTAGGGTTTTAAATTAGGTTTATAAATTAGGGTTCTTAAGTTTCTGAAAGATTATGATGCTTAATAATTGTTTATCATTGTTTAATGGTTACAAGATATGATCATGAGTTAGGGTTAGATTGCCGAATTAGTTGTTAATTCCACTGCAGAATTTTAGGCAGTTTGTAACGAGCATAACTCAATCATAAAAGATCAAATAAATAATTTACAACATACTGGAGATAACCTCAGAGAGTCTACTTTCCAGAAAATTTGGCCTCGTAAGTTTTTATGGTCGGGAAGTGGGTCAAAAGGTCGTTACAAAATCAGTGTGTAAAACAGTGACGAATTTCAGTTTTGATTTTTATTTTTCTAAAAATACTTAGACATCTAGTTAGAAGCTAAAAATCACGTGGAAGTTAGTTTATATATTGTGTGTGACCCCTGAATTTTTTCTGAAGCTATAATGAGGTCTAAATTTGTTATCTAACGTCATACTTTTAGAAGGTCAGATTCTGGACAAATTTTGGACACTTTGGATTAATGAATTTTTAAAGGGTATTTGTAAAAGGGTAATGGCTTTGGGAGAGCTATGAGAGGTTCATAGGACATATATGTAGCATGATGAATTTTGGTTTGAATTATAGGAGTGTTTAAGTGGTGCGTTTAAGACGTGTAAGTGAGTATAAAATTCTGCTCAAAACCAGAAAATATAAAGTGTAGCATTGAAGTGTAAATGGCATATGTAGGAGTTGAAAAAGGCTTAAATCAAGTATAGAGCTATGGTATATAGCTTAGATATCCATCATAGTCGAGGTTACATCATATCGGGTTGAATTGCTAATTGATTGGATAAGATTATTGTGTGCGTAATTTATTTGATTGTCCGTGAAGTGTTGTGAAGCTTTTGTTGGATTATTATGGGAAGCAAAGCATCAAGTGAGTTTCATAGCCCCCTTTTCTTATGTTTTCTTAGGGTGAAAATGATGCTATGAGTTTAAATGTTTTAATTGCTGTGATTATGTATTTGTATGTTATGTGGTATGCCCCATGGCTTTGTGATCAATTGGAGTCGTTTATATGGTATGCTCCATGGCTTGGTGATCAATTGTATTATACCAAATAGTAATAATATTGAGAGTATCCCGTTAGATATGACAATTACTTTAGGAAAATTAATATTTTTTCTCTCGGATGTCGTATCCCGACGAGAGATGAATTTGAAATCCACGAAGGTATCTTGTTTGATGCTTAAATATCAAATATTTTTGTTTTTGGTTTTAAAACTAATTTTAATCACTAAAAATTGCCAATCTAAAATTACTAATAATAAAACTACCAAATTTAAAGCTAAATGATCTAAAAGATATTTAAGAGACGATAATGCTTGCTAAGTGACGTGAAAAGTCCATCAAGTGTGAATTAAGGTTTTACTTAACGAATTAATTTCCTTAGAAAAGAAAATTATCACAACGTTGGCTTATATTGACAAAAACCTCTTAAAAATATACTAATTACTAGATGTGTAGTTTGACTATTTTTCCGATTTTGCCTTTTAAAACATTCAAACTAAAAATCTAAATAATCGAAGATTATTAATCAATAAAGTTTTGAGCTTTATTAATTAATAAGCTAAGTAAAAACTTAAAAAGCTTGGAACTTTAATAGTGAAACTAGTTTATAAAAACCATAAGCTCCTCGCCAAAGAGGTTGAACAAGTTTTCATCAACAATAAGACAATAAGAGTTAAACAATACAATAAGCTATGAATAAAAGAAGATAATAAGCTAAACTACAAATTATAAACCTAATTCCACTCGAAACCAAGGTGTTCAAACTTATAAAAGTGAACTTGAGACGAGTAATATTAAGGAATAGATCTATAAAATAAGCTACTAGATTAAACTACTAAAAGGATTAAAATAAAACTAAAAAATACGCTTAAAAGCTAAAGTTATTTGATCTAAAGGAGGACTAAGACTTATAAACAAGCCGGGTGTACACAAACACTCGTCGCCTCCTTATTAAGTGTCAAATAAGCTCAAAAAGCAAATAAGCTTATAAAATAAGCAACCAAAAATTAAAAGAAAGAAAAATAAGGAAATAAATAAAAATGAGTTATTTAAAAACTTTTAAGCTAAAAATTAAGCTCTCGAAAATAAGAGTGCTCAAGACTTAAAAACTAAGCCCAGTAGAAGACTCATGACACCCTTTTAGCATTCGAATCAAGCTTAATCAAGAAATAAGCAACCAAATAAGTAAAACAAGAAGACAAAATGAAATAAGCAAAAGCTTATTTAGATAATATGAGCTTAGATCTAAATCTAATAAGCCAAAAGAAGGCTTATTTGAAGTAAAAAATAAGCTAGGAGAAAGCTAGAAACAACAATAAGCCAAAATAGGCTTAAAAAGAAAAGAAAAGCAAATAGAGGATTAGAAAAAGAATAAGCCATAAGAAAATAAGCACTTCAATCTTCAAAAAATCTTCATTAATAAGCTAAAAAGAGTGGATTACAATACTAAATAAGCTATAAAAGCTTTTACAATAAGCTAAAACCAATACTACACTTCTCCTAAAACTAACCTACACTACTATAAAAATAAACTAAAAATCTAACACCCAACACCACTGCTGCGTCTGTTCTTTTATAGCCCAAGTGAGTGCTTGAGGGCATTTTTGTCATTTCAAAGCCTCCACCAATCACAGCTCTCTAAACAGGGGTAAATTTGTCTTTATGCATTGATGCGTATTAATGACGCCAATGATTGGCATGGGATAACGAACTATGTAACCGCCAGCTGTCTGCAGCTAGATCCACCAATCACAACGTGCTACGTCAGCTTCTAGAACCCTCGATCGTCGAACCTTGTACCCGAACCTGCTACAGTACCTCGGGCCTGCACAATGAATAGTACCTCGTACCCAATGATTAGATGGCCACGTGTCACCCTGTGATTGGTGCCACGTGGCCTGTCAACAGTTTCGGTGCTGTCACCGGAGCCACCGGTCAATGGAGGTCAACGGTGGTGGTCAACGCCATCGGACCACCGTGAACTACCGTCGAACCTCCGTCGGATCACCGGTCAACCACCGGTCAACGGTCGGTCAATGGTTGGGTCTGGTTGCCACGTGGCATGCTACGTGGATCCACGTGTCAGCCACGTGTGCCCACGTGGCATCCACGTGGCATATACAATGGAGCCTAAACCCATAATCGAACTCAAGACCTCTCGAGTGGGAACTCAAGAGAGGCCTCAAGCCCAACTGAGCTAGAAGCATCCATCGTAATATATATGTAAATATATTTCATATATGGGCTCATGAATCTGACCAGGTTCTATTATATTAAAGGTTCAATTAAGGCGTGAAAAGGTTCAAATTAGAAGGGTTCGGGGGTCAAGTAAGGTACCGATAGACTCGTAATTTCGTGCTCTTTCCAATGATGTAATCGTGGGATTTTAACGACTTCGTTTGAACCTCGATAAACGTAAAAACGTCGTCGAAAGTCACACGAAAATTATCGTTTTTCTTTGTTTTCAATCAATTGTACCTGTAAGACATAAAAACACAATACAAACATATTTGCAACATAATTACTCGTATTTTAGTGTTTTAGTCCGTTTTAATGTGTTTTTCGGAGTACAAATGATGTGTTTAAGCACACATCAAATTCCCCCACACTAAGCCATTGCTGGTCCCACACGCAATGTAAATAAAACACGCCCGAAAATAAATAATTAAATCCCCTTTTAACTTATAACCCCTCACAATCAAACAAGAACAGAAAAGGTGCATTAAAAAGGTACAAAAATCATTTATTTTGAAAGCGCCTCCGCTTTAACCGCTTTATTCAATAGCAGATAAAAAACTAAGATAAAAATTAAATAACATTATTTAAAAGGCTTTAAGAACGGGAGTTCGTCATCCTTGATTTTTTATAATCCCCAAACTAAGTTTAAAACGAAATCACAGCAAAATATAAGATTAGATGCTAACACTACTCATAAATGCTAATTGTGTAAGTATAAACTTAACTTTTTGCTCCTATTATTCCTAAATCCTCTAAGTATTTTATTATTATTTTTATTGTTGACAAATAAATTATGTCCATATTAATATAAAGTAAACCTGGTTTAGACCACAAAAACTTATTCGATAAAATATATATAATATATATATATTATACCAAATAGTAATAATATAGAGAGTATCCCATATGACAATTACTTTAGGAAAAGTAATATTTTTATCTCCCGGATGTCGTATCCCGACGAGAGATGAATTTGAAATCCACGAAGGTATCTTGTTTGATGCTTGAATATCAAATATTTTTGTTTTTGGTTTTAAAACTAATTTTAATCACTAAAAATTGCCAATCTAAAATAACTAATAATAAAAATACCAAATTT